>JAJOZX010005836.1:92500-278722 GCA_023014485.1 Bathynomus jamesi
ATTCTTGATGAAAGCGATCAAGACATTCAAACATAGCCCTCTTTACTTCCTCTGACAATGTGAGACCAGCATCCTTTGCCATCTCTCCTGGCATCCTTTTTCGGACCTTTACTCTCCCTCTTCTCTCCATAGAAATGTCCATTTCCTCACACTTTGTAGTTGCATAATGAATGGCCCTCTCCACAATTTCATTGCGCTGATCTTCAAGAAACAGTTTTAGAGCTTGGAGCTTCACAATGCACTTTTCAAGGCTGATTCCAACTGTTTTTCAAATACTTTTGTGTGAGATTAATTTCTTCCAGGACTTTACACCAGAAAGAAAGGTAACTCAAAAAAGAGAAATCACGATACAGCAGGCAGCAAAATCTGAGCTGATCCTCTTGTGTCCACATTTTCTTTGGGATCGCACAGTACTTCAAGGGTTGAGGTCAGCTTTTCAAAATTTGTCTTCACTGGTTTCACAGCGTCATAATGAGCACTCCATCTTGTCTGGGAAAGTCTTTTGACTGTCATGCCTACATTCTCCATCAGCACTTCCATCGATGAGTTGAGACTGAAGAGAAGGAATAGACTCTCTCCAAGGTTCTAAAAAAGTCACATGAAGAAACGCTTCCAAATGAGTGCACTCCGCAAAGGTTCAGAGAATGATTTGCTCAAGGCATAAACAAAGTCTTGGGATTAATCTCTCTGATCTTTGACTGAACACCACCATGAATCCCACCCATAGTTGCAGCGTTATCATATCATTGACCACAGCACAGGTTTATGTCCAGTCCATCTCTCTCCAGATGTCTCAGGATATCCCCCTGTGAGCTCAGCAGGAGTCTTTCCAGCAATAGGGAAGAAGCCCAAGAATGATTCCTTTACTTCAACTTTGTCACATTCAATATGGACGTATCTGATCACTTCGTTTGTAAATTTTGTATTGCCACTAAAAATTTATTTTATAGTGGAAATTAACATTAAGCTGTTGTAATAGTTTGAACATTTTTAAATGTTTTTTCTTACTTTGGCGAATTTTTCATTTAGTTTGAAAACTTGTTGGTATTTCAACTCTCCCGATGGCACCCCTCTCCTGGCTGTCACCCTGGGCGGACCGCCTCCCTCGCACCCCCCTTAGTACGCCACTGGCCATTTCCCACTAACTCTCTCTGCCCCTGTACCTCGCTCTCTCTCACACAGTCTCAATCTTTTTCTCGCTCAATGTGTATATATATATATATATATATATATATATATATATATATATATATATATATATATATATATATATATAATCGTGTAGATTCGTAAGTTAGTAAAGGTTTAAAGCTGCACACGGACTCTACAAACGGCTTTATTAGTATTGTTACATAATGATTTAATATACGCGAGACTGGTGGGTGGGGAAGGGGAATGAGGGAGTGTGGAGGATAGTTGTGTAATGTCTATTTTTGGTTCAAATTCACTTGTATATAAAAATTTATATTGTGGTATCTGTTCATATAAGTAGACTTGCAGTAATCATAATGGAACCTTATTACTGTATAAGACTAGTAAACGGGGTTCAACGTTGTTCACGATCATATTAATCGTTTATCTTTAAGAACACACACATTACATTATAATTAGGGGCCGTTCAAAAATTACGTAACGCTATTTTTGCTAAAACTTGACACCCCCGGGAACGTTCTGTAATGCTAGACCAGGCACCTCCTAAGATGTTATGTAACACTTCACTCACCCCCCACCCCACACATTACGAAACGTTACAAGGGGGGAGGGTATCAGGTTTTAGCAAAAATAGCGTTACGTAATTTTTGAACGGTGCCTTACCTGTATGGCAATGTTATAAGTTGTTGGACTTGGTTCACCCTCCTCCACCCCCACCTTCCTCCAGTTGGGGTACCTTGACTATAGCTACGTCGTTGCTACATATCCGGAGTCGCCTGTGAGGCAAGGAACATTACATATGCGGGCAACTGTACGTAGAAATTACTTAAAAAAATTGCCTGATTCACATTCATTTGGCTACTCACTGGGAATTAGAAGCGCAGGTATTTTCACAAGAGTAATCCTCGAGACTATATAAGGGTCGCGCAAAAGTCGCGCATCATAGGAATTTTCAGTGTTGACTATAATATATTTTTTTTTAGGTAGGGAATGGCTGCGAAATTAACAATAGACGAGAGGGTGAGCTTGGTTTTAATGTATGGCATACCAGGTACAACAAATCGATGAATCAGTACAGAATTTAAATTCTGTACCGATTCATCGATATGTAGTACCTGGTATTCCATGCATTAAAACCAAGCTCACCCTCTCGTCTATTGTTAATTTCGTAGTCATCCCCTACCTAAAGGAAAAAAATACAGTCAGCCCTGATATAACGCGCGGGATGCGTTCTGAAAAAACAACGCGTTATGCAATCGCGCTCTGTGACAAGCTTGTTTTTACATAGGAATAATCTTATAAGTCAGGGATGCGTTTTTTCAAAATTATTTTTTCCTTAAAATTCAATTTATTAATTGTTGAAACGCTTTTACCAACATATATTATTGCGTAATGTATGAAGAAACAAATATTACAGTAAAATTCTATTTAAGAAAGTTACAAAAGAAAAAAATACTACGAAGTACAGTCCAGTAAAAATACAGCCAAGTACAGTAAATACATGTTACACCTTGCTTGAAGTTGACTGCCGTGCTTCTTCAGCATTTTCTTTGTCAGGGACTCAGGGACGTTTGATCATTACCTGAATCCCGCTCGCTACTTTTCTTTAAATTTGCTTTCCAGGTAAACGTTTGAAAATACGTGTTGAGATCATCTTTATCTAAATTTAGGGCGGGTGTACTTTTCTCAAACTCTAAAATGATTTGCGGAGACACCGTTAAAAAGGTTATTAGTACGAGGCTGACCATTTCCATTACGCATGTATCTTATGAAAAAAAATGAAGTGCTCAAAAGGAGAATCTCTAAAAATTAAAACCAAACAAGACGAACAAGAATTGAACTTGAAGAAACTGTACTCAAAGAAGGGCCCTTTAAAGTTTACAACCCTCCCTTCGTATCGAGGATCTGGGGGAGATGGAGTATAGTGGGGTTGGGGAATCGAGGGAGGTTTAAGGTCAAACAAAAAAAGTTCAAAGCTACACAATCTGAGCGTGATTTTTTTTTTTTTAAAGCCTACCCCCTACACAAACTGTATAAAAATATTTATAAGGGTACCAGAATTTTTTATATAACAATGTTAACCAAAATAGATCGAAAGGGAAAGATGTAACATTAATCGGAAGAACGCACAAATTTTCCTTTCTTTTCATAAGACACGAAATATGCAAAAGCCTACTTTAATAACGGAGTGCGTGGGTTCGTATTATTAAATTCATAACAATTTAAGGTACTTGTAGGTTATTCCCCCCACCCCCCCACCCCCCAAATTTTGACAGAATATTTTCGTTAAAACTAACGAAAATATCACGACTTAACCTAACCAATTACACTAGGGAACAACATTTTTGTTTCTTGAAAACTATTTGGTGTTTCTTATAGAACATTTGATGCTGATTCCAAATATGGTTTCAGAATTTTTCTATCACCCATAGTTTTCGAGAAAATAATATTTCTATTTACTCAGAGTTTTCCCAAAATATTAGTTAAAATTAAGTGTACTAATTTAATTTTACTTTCTTTTTTTTCCAGGTTAACTATATTTAATAGTATTTTTTGCATTAAAAAATATAGCTATTTAAACAAACAGATTTTTAATAAAAAGAAAGAAATTTTTTTCAAGTTTTGCTCAAATTTTAAAATTTTTCATAGTAGAAAAAATTGGTTTTTCATTCCAAAAAGTTTTCCGTGATTTCAATAATTTTCCGCCAGCATGAATCGAAACTGTATTAATCCCAGAGATACATTTTGCTACGTATGGGGAGAACTGACCATAATGGCACAGAGGAAGACGATGACCCCACTCGTGAAGAAGGCTTACGAACTATATTTTGGATGTAAGGTAGGCGACCAAGACAAATCCTGGGCACCTCATATCTCATGCATTTCCTGTGCCGTCACTCTTAGGGGTTGGATTAAAGGTACCCGCAAATCTATGCCATTTGCCATACCAATGATTTGGAGAGAGCCCAAGGATCACCTAACGGATTGCTATTTTTTTATGACTAACGTTTCAGGATTCTCTGCCAAAACTAAACATAAAATTCAATACCCAAATCTTGCATCTGCCATGAGACCAGTACTACATGACGATGATAACCCAATTCCAACTCCCACAAAGTCATGGACACTGGATGAAGGGTCTGAAGTTGAACCAATGGAAATTGATGACACTAAAGATACAGACTTTCAGCAACCTGAATCAAATAAACCACGTATGATAACGCAGGTTATGCTGAATGATCTCGTGAGAGATTTGGACCTTCCGAAAAAGAAAGCGGAATTATTGGGCTCCAGGTTACGTGAATGGAATTTGCTGGCAAAAGATACAAGCATATCGGCGTTCCGCACTCGCCAAAAAGATCTGATGCAGTATTTCTCCTCGTCAGGTGGTTTATGCTACTGTAATAATGTAAATGGACTGCTGTTAGCTCTCGGTCATGACAAATCTGAAGATTGGCGTTTATTTATTGACTCTTCGAAGCTAAGCCTCAAGGTTGTACTACTTCACAATGGAAATAAATACCCTTCCATTCCTGTAGGGCACGCTGTCCACATGAAGGAATCTTACGAAAATATGAAACTCATCCTTCAGCAGATTAATTATGACCAGTTTCGTTGGTATATACCGTATGTGGGGATTTAAAAGTCGTCGCGCTTCTTCTGGGAATGCAGCTCGGTTATACGAAGTTCTGCTGCTTCCTTTGTGAATGGGACAGCAGAGCCAGAGATTCGCATTATTTTGTAAAGGATTGGCCACTTCGTCAAAAATGTATCCCAGGACTGAAGAATGTCTCATGAACCCTTAGTTGACCCCAAGAAAATATACTTACCGCCACTTCACATCAAACTTGGCATCATGAAAAATTTTGTCAAAGCAATGAACAAGGAAGATGAGGCATTCAAATATTTGAAGAAAAAGTTTTCACGACTTAGCGATGCAAAGATAAAAGAAGGGATCTTTGTTGGTCCCCAAATCAGAGAGCTCATGAAAGATCAAAAGTTTGATGATGCCTTGAGAGGAAAAGAAAAAGTGGCATGTGAGGCCATGAAGAATGTTGTCACAAATTTTCTAGGGCGCATTAAAGCCTCTAACTATGAAAAAATAGTGCAGGACATGATTGAAGCATATAGGGTATTGGGATGTAATATGTCACTAAAAATCCATTTCTTGCACTCCCATTTAGATTTCTTCCCTGAAAACCTCGGCGACGTAAGCGATGAGCATGGAGAAAGGTTCCACCAAGATATAGCTACTATGGAGAAACGCTACCAAGGGAGGTGGGATCCGGCAATGTTAGCTGATTACTGCTGGACATTGATGCGAGAAGCTCCTAATGAAAACTACAAGAGAAAATCAGTGACAAAGAAGTTTTAAGAAGAATATTTTAAATGCCAATCTGCCACTAATATAATTTTTATGAAGTATTTTTACTAACTTCTAAACACTTTTTGAATAAATATTAAAATACAAATTTCTCAGTAACCTTGGGTGATAGAGAAATTCTACGGCTATATTCGGAATCAGCGGAAAAACTCCTATAAGACGACCTATTCACGTCCAAGAAACAAAAAAAAGGTAAAATTTGTTCCCCAGTGAATTATCAAGGGCGTACAGTTGATCTATTATTAATTATAACATTGTTTGTTTCTGGAATAGTATTTACAATTTACTAATAGATCAACTGTACGCCCTTGATAATTGGTTAGGTTTAAGTCGTGATATTTTCGTTAGTTTTAACGAAAATATTCTGTCAAAATTGGTTGGGGGGAGATAACCTACAAGTACCCAATTTAATAATATTAGCTGCCACCAGAAATGTAGCGTTTTATTTATTAAATCGCCTATTTGACCGATATATTAAGAGTGCAACAGGGAAATGAATATCTGTCCAGCTTTACCAGTCGACTTTTCACTGACACAACCTTAAGGATTGACGAAATAACTTACCGGTTGAAGTTTATGTTTATTAAAATAACTAAATTATTTAAGGATGTCAAGCCTTTACGGCAAGGGCGAACGTTATTAGTTATTACATAAAACAGCACCGAGAAAGAGAGAATCTGATAATTTACGATGCAAAAACTATACTTACAAATGACAAGCTATACTTACAAAATTTTGAGAGCCCCAAAAGCCTGTGATCCTGACTGAACAAAATCCAGAATTCAAATCCCCGTATGTAGGATCTTATGGCACCTTGTAGAGGGTTTTCCCAACTTATTCCCCAAAGGGCAGCTCTTGTCCCCCATTCCCACCAGAAACACCCACAAAAAATATAAAATCCGTTACATTCTCTGAGAAGTTACATTCAACAAACATCTTAAATTTATCTTTCCAAAACGACTATATAAAAAAACGCTATATTAGAAAGTTTAATTACAGTAGAACTACTTATAAAAATGCTATATTAAAAATGTTAATTACAAACATTTCTCTCGGTGCCATTTATTAAGTTTATTACAGTAGTTTAGATAATTGTTATTGAAGAATATCAATAGGTTTCTTGCTACAGGGTTAAAAAATAAAAATGTTTCAAATTGTTTAAAATTCGTTCAATTTTTTTTTGTCTTCTCACGGTAATTGTATCACCCAGGTCAGCCTGGAGGTAACGATTTATGGTATGGTCGAGAAGTGTCCCTCGCTTTAACGGGAAGGGAAAACAAACTGCCTGGTTCAGATGTAAGATGGTTTGTTTTCTCTTCGTTTCGTGGTTAAACATTTGGAAACTGACTTCGAAGTTTGAATCCCCTTATTAAATTGGACCATAAAGTTGGTAATAAATTTGAGAAACAAGTGGCTTCGAAGAAAGGACTTTATTTTAAGTTGATTATTAAGGAAAAGGAGGAGCTTTCATTTGAAGGGAATGTCAATGTCCAATCAAAAGACAATGATTCTTGTAACACTCAGTGAGAAAAAAAGGAAACTCCTTCTTCCCCTCATGTATGGATGGAATCTTTCGTAGGGATGACCTTATGAAATGAAAATAGTTTTGATAGGTCATTCAGAGTACTGTAAGGCGGAGTCCTTGTAATTTTAAGGTGTAACTTGGAGTTCTAAGCTAGTTGTATTTCCGTCCTCAAAAGTTAAAGTGGCTTGTAAACAAATAAATCTTTAAACTCTGTGGCATGACTGAAAATTTCTAAGTTGAGTTAAGAACCGCTTCACGTTGTAGGTAAATCTGAATTGTCTTTCTTTTACACGGACCTAGCTGGAAGCGCTTAATGTTAGCCGACAGAAAAAGAATTTTGTGAAATCTCTTTGATTAAATTTTTGTTCACATTAAATGTTGAACTTGTAAGTTTACGAAATTTTGTTCCCTCAGGGGAGAGTAAATCTCTTGTGGTGATCTCGTTTCCTGAGGAAACCCGTGAAGTTAGTGCATGACCATTTAAAGTCTTTGTGAAAATTTATTTGATTTAATTGGAGGGCTTTTTTCCGGAATTCGCGCAGGACTTTTGTGAGTAAATTTCTTAAATTTTTTGTCCGTAAACTACTTCTGTACACTTATTCTTAGATTTCAGAATTTTAATTTAGTGCTATTTCTAGTTACACGCAAATCAAAAAAACCCTCTGTATAAATGCTTTTTTGAGACTTAAATAATTGCAATGATTTTCTTTAAATTAAAAATTTGGTTTTTGAAACAAAATTTGTAATCGTACATCTGAATATTTCTTTTCAATTTATGTCCTATTTTGAGTGAAATAAAATAAACTTTATACGAGGGAGGGTGTTGTTTTATGCTACCTTGGAATAGTCCTCTCTTGTAAGCTGAGGGTAAATTAACAATGAAAGTTTGAAATTCAAAGTAGGCTTCAAGTAAGCCGAGAGAAACTACGCGTATAAAATTGAAAGGCCATCCGACTGGAGAAGCAGAGTCATCCTGAAATAAACGAACACGCGCTCACAATAAGTGCAACCGAAAAAGGAGTTGCACGACAACGCATCCACGCAACGCCGCAACGGGCGCACTGCAAGCACAGACACTCATCAAACTTGGCTCAGGGTAGCGGTCCCTCTGCTTTCTTCAACTGTCTGTTTGCATCATTCCGTGGAATGCCCATCTTTGTGCTTGTTTCTATGAACGACGTTTTTTTTTCTTTCCCTTCAGCACGAGCGCATTCATCGAGGAGAACTGCCATGCGACGAGTTTTGGGCACCGCGTGCCACGTTTTGGGACCTCGTCGCCCAAGCCATCTTCCTTCAAGGTTCGTATTCAGAATCTCACAGGCAGCTGCAGAGTAATGTGGCGGAACTCCATCATCTTGATAAAGCCAATTCCTGCCAACTCCATTAGTAAACTGTGACAAAACTTTGTCTCTCAATACCTGGCAATAACGTTTTCCATCCATCATATCTCTCGATATGTCAAAGGAAACGAGTCCTGCACGCACAATATGTTAGTGTAGTCGTTTTAACGGGTTTACACAATCGTATTTTGGGATTTTTTTCGCCCAGTAGTGAACATTGTTTGTTTCCTTTACTCGTTAAACCGAGTACACAGTCATCTGAAAATTTCATCTTTCGAACAAAATCTGGATCACTGTTGAACTTTTGTCTCATTGTTTCAGCAAACTGCAGCCGTCTATCAGAATCATCGTCGTATATGAACTGAGATCAAATTGGTTTGTAATCGTGGTACCCCTGTGATTTAAATATTTTTGCTACTGAAAATCTGGAAATACCCCTGTGCGACTTTTCTCGTTGAAGGTGTTGGATCGACTTGAAAAGTGGCGAGGACATTTTTTTTGTTGTTGTCTCCTGTCGTCGTTACTGGCCTTCCACTTCTTGGACGACTGGGCTCCCTGTTTCCCAAAGTTTGAGCTTCCAGTATCGACGAGTGGTTGCATTTGGTGGTGGTTTATTATATTTTTGTTGAAATAAACGCAAACTTTCTTCACAATTATTATAAGAAATAGCCCACGATACAAGATACTTTTTTCATTGCTGTATTCCATCCTTATTGACGTGGTGCTGACTGGGGCTAGGGCCTAGGGCAGTGATGGCGAACCACTAACCCCCCGGGTCAAGTACTAGCCCACGAAGCAAATTTTAGTGACCCACGCGCTCTTATTTAAATAAAATATGACTTTAATTTTTTAATATTTTCTGCCTTACAGTTTTAAAATCATTTTATTTTCACACCGAAATAAACAGCTGATACACATTGAAACGTTTTTAAACGTATAGTATACGTTTAAAAACGTGTGTGTATGTATGACAACTTACAGTTCATCCAATTCCCCCATACTATTCAATTTGAAGATATTCAGTTATCAGCTTTTCATTGGCTTGACAGTGGTAATTTAGAAATGGAATTAGTTGACTTCCAAGAAAGTGCAGTATGGAAGACTACTAAATTTATTGATCTTAATCTGAAGTTACAAGAAAAGGAATTGGAGTCGTCACTTCTGGGTGTAACCAGAGGACAACAATCAATAGAAAGAGTAGAGAATCTTATTCTTGCAGAATGGAACTCTTTACCAAATTCTTTTGCATCAATGAAAAAGCTAGCATTAGCTCTGCTAACAATGTTTGGTTCATTTTATTCATGTGAACAGTTGTTTTCCTCCATGAATTTCATTAAATCCACCACTAGGAATCGCCTTGGCACAGATATGAGTGCTGCATATGTGAGACTAAAGACAACTAAATATAAACCTCGGATCAAAACATTAGCAGCTAAAATCCAACAAGAAGTTTCTCACTAAAAATAGTAAGTAAATAAATTATTGTGACCCAATTTCATTTTTTAAAAGTCAAATGTAACAAAAATGACCCGCCAGCAAAAAAGGTTCGCCACCACTGGCCAGGACCTTCCTGTTCTAGCCTAGGGTCATTCCTGGCCTTGTATAGTTGCTTTGAAAAGTATCGCATACACTGTAGTGATACCATTAGAATTTATTTATTATTAACAAATTATTTGTATGTAAAAAATCCTTAAAGACTTTTCTCCCACCCTGTATATTTACAATATCATTAAAGAAATCAAGCAGATTAATAAGACAAGAATGATTACGTCGAAAGCCATGTTGAGAATCTTTGATTAATTTATTTATTTCTGAGTGATTAACTATTTTGTCCTGAACGATCTTTCCATAAACTTACTAACTATTGAAGTCAGACTAATGGGACGATAATTTCCTGGAAGCGATTTGTCCCCTCTTTTAATATTGACGAATGTTTGCAAGTTTCTTTAAGTACCAAGAGTAGATCTTATCTAGACCTGGATTAATTTTACCCATGGCCGAGAGTACCTCACTTTTAATATAATAGTAAAATCGTGAAGCTTCAAATGATCATCATTGAACAATGACGTGTGCATGATAACGGGAACGGGAATGTTATTAATATTTTCGTTTGTAAACACGAAGAGAAGAATTTATTTAAAACTTCCGTCATTTTTAAGTCATCGTAAATTTGTCCGTTGTTGTTGTTGGTTAGCCGATCAACCCACCCTGATCGAGCAAGCCGACGGCACGCAGGTAACCGATCGCCCTCTCCGGGGTGGACCAGAGGTTCAGCCTACTAGTGATGTTGTGTTGTGTTCTTTGGTGTGCTAGAGCGGTACAGTCTGTCATAATGTGTTCAATTGTTTGTGGTGTGTCCTGGCACAGGTGACAAGTGTCGTCTATGGAGTTGTCTAGTCTGTGTTTATATGTCTGTAAGTTGGGGTGATGTCCACATCGGAATCGTGCTAAGTTAACTCGATCCGATCTGCTCAGGCTGGTCTCTGACCTGTCAATGAGTGGTGGCTTCGCACCTAGGACCGCATTCGGACCGAGTCGTGTCAGTGCTTTATGGGTTGTGTTATTTTCTCCGTTGTTTTCGCCTATGAGTGGATCAATAGTTCGCGAAGCTACCTTTTTATTTCTAACATAATTATAGATTCTTTCGAATTCGACTTAATTTCGTTCACTATACATAGTTCGCAGTTGTGCCTACTTTTTCTTGTAAGTGTTTTTGCTTCGCCTTTTCAAGAGTGAGGTGACGTGTGTGTATATATATGTATATAGTCTAAAGTCACTAAACGGAAAAATCACTAAAAGAAAGCTGAATGGCAACACGAAGGGATAAACAGAGCAACGCGGGCTGTTCGTTGGTTTTTGGCTAGACTAGAGCATGGTTATTCATATCTGACTAAATCGTTGGTGCTAAGTTTAATTTGGTGATGTTTCTAAGGTGACAAATGGGGTAGAAAGTTGTCAGTAAATAATAATAGTTAGGGGTAATGTCTATAGCTTCTAAATTAGTAAAGTTAGAGAGTTTAGGTAGACTGCTTTGTGGAATGCAGGAAATCTATGGTAGGCCCTAAAGAATATCTAATTCAACGCACCGGTAAGTGCCTTTGTTTGTTCTTTAGAAAACTAGTAACTTAGCGGGGTCACTAACCCCAAGCTATTACATTTGGCGACGAGGATGGGATTCAATTTGGCTCATTGGATTTAATTTGGCTTATTGGGTTCAAGTAGTTGGTTTGTGTGGGTAAGCTACCATACTATATCCTTGGTCCCGCCGGCCTAACTCTAAAACTAATTCCTACTAAGCCCTAACTCTAATACTAATTCCTTCTCAGCCCTAACTCTAATACAATTTACTATTCAGCCCTAACTGGAGAGTAACTAGATCAAATTTAAACCAAATCTAACCTACTTCACGTTATTTGGCCTAAATCGGTTTTGTTCTAGCATGTCGGTGATTGGCCATATAAGCCCCTACGAAGACTCTGGGGAGGACTTCGAAGCTTTTGCCACTAGGGTGAGGTTGTTTTTCGAGGCAAATTCCATTCCTGATGCTAAGAAAGTACCTACCTTTTTAACTATAATAGGCCCTAAAACGTTTGGCTTAGTTATGGGCCTAGTTGTTCCTAAAGCACCGGAAACTTGCACCTATAGTGAATTGGTACAGGCCCTAACCGATCACTACAAACCCCGAGTAGTTCTCATTTTTGAACGTTTCAAATTTTATTCAAGGCATCAGAAGGTGAATGAAAGCATTGCAGAGTTTGTTGCAGGAATAAAAGCCCATAGCCGTACTTGTAAATTTGGGGACAAATTAGACGAAATGCTAAGAGATAGGTTTGTAATGGGTCTCAAAGAGGAGTCTACCCAGAGAGCCCTATTAGCTATACAGGATCTAACTTTTAGTCAGGCTGTAGAAATAGCTGCGGCTAGAGAAGCAGCTGCTAAAGATGTTAGAGCTTTTGGCAGTCACAGTAGTAAAGCCCAACACGTAAGTAGCTGTAAATCTTCTAGGCCTGGTAGACCTAATGAGCCTACTAGACAGACAAATAAAAGGTATGCGGCAAATACGACTAAACCTACTAATTCAAACGCTAAACAGGAGGAAAAGCCTTCCAAACCTTGTACTGGGTGTGGTAAACACCATTAGAAGAAGGACTGCCATTTTAAAGAAGGAGTTTGCCGAAACTGTAGTAAAATAGGCCACATAGCTAAAGTTTGTTTTTCAAAGAAAACAAGGAGTGAAAATTCTAATTATAACATTTCTAGTGGAAATCCTCAAAAGGGAAATACTTCGAACATTGGAGTGGAGTACCTATTTTATGAGCAGCAAAGTGGTGATAATACAGGCCCATATATTGTAGAGGTAGGCCTAAATGGAATTACAGTTCCTCTAGAACTAGATACAGGTGCTGCCCGAACTGTCATGTCCAAAACAGTTTTTGACAAAACTTTCAAAAATACACCTAAACTACATGCATCTAAAACAATACTAAAAAAATATGGGGACATACAAATACCTATTTGTGGAGAAGCATTCATCACAGTTACACTCACCAAGAAAACTTTGTCTCATCCCTTAACTCTTTTAGTGGTGGATGAGCAAGGGCCTACTCTACTAGGCCGTGATTGGATTGATGCTTTGAAAATGCCTATTGACAAAATTTTGCCAAAGGGTCAGGCAGATGTGCATACACTCTCATATCCATCTGACAAAGACTCATTGTTAAGGGAGTTTTCTTCTGTTTGTGGGTCTGAAGTAGGCAACCTAAAAGGCCATCAGGTCTGTATAGAAGTAGATCCTAATGTAACTCCGAAATTTTGTAAGGCTCGTTCAATTGCGCATGCACTGCGGGAGAAAGTAGATTTAGAAATTGACAGGCTGCTCAAAGATAAAATTATCGAACCAGTCACACACGATAAGTGTGCTGCCCCAGTAGTTCCTGTACTAAAACCTGACAAGTCCTTGCGGTTATGTGGGGATTACCGTTTAACAGCAAATAGAGCAGTCCTTCTAGATTGTTACTCTATACCCAAACCCGATGAATTATTTAGCTCTCTTGCTGGGGGTAAATATTTCACAAAACTAGATATGTCCCAAGCCTATGCTCAACTAAGTTTAGATGAAAATTCTAAAGAACTAACTATCATAAATACGCACCGGGGCCTATATAAGTACAATAGGCTATGCTATGGAATAGCATCGGCTCCGGGTATTTTTCAGAGGACAATGGACCAAGTTCTAGGTCACATTCCGGGGGTACTTTGTTTCCTAGATGATGTCCTCATTTCGGGTTCATCTAAAAAAGAACACCTAACTAGATTAACCACAGTTCTAAAAAGACTCCGGGATGCCGGACTTAAGCTAAAGAAAGAAAAGTGTTCGTGTGTCACTAACGAGGTTTTATATTTAGGGTTCCGTATAGATGCCTCAGGCATTCATCTAACGGTGGATAAACTAGAAGCAATAAAAAATGCACCACCTCCACAAAACATCACACAGTTACAAGCTTATTTAGGTCTCCTAAACTTTTATAGGAAATTTTTGCCTAATGCATCGACTTTCCTTGAACCCCTAAATAAGCTATTACGATCTGGGGAACAGTGGAGATGGGAGAAAACCCAAAAGGAAGCATTTGAGGCTTCCAAGGACGTACTACTAAAGTCCATTCTCTTAGTGCATTATGATCCTAAACTTCCTTTCATAGTTTCAGCAGATAGCAGTTCTTATGGAAGTGCGGCAGTGTTATCTCACCACATTGATAGTGTAGATAGGCCTATCTGTTTTGCTTCTAGAACACTAACTGAGACTGAAAGACGATATGCACAACTTGAACGTGAAGCCTTAGCCTTAGTATTTGCAGTAAAAAAATTTCATTTCTATCTATGGGGTCATGAATTCAAACTAATTACTGACCATAAGCCTCTTTTAGGTTTATTTTCACCTAATAAAAATATTCTAGTTATGGCCTCAGGTAGGATTCAACGATGGGCACTGATTCTACAAGCCTATAAATTTGACTTAGTACATCGGTCAGGCAAACTTCTAGGTACGGCTGATGCGGTAAGTAGGTTGCCTTTAGAAAATCCAAATGAATGTGTACCTGTACCTACAGAATGGGTTCACTTGGTGGAGTTTTTGGAATCCACTCCAGTATCTACAGTACAAATAGAGAAGTGGACAAAATCAAACCCTATTCTGTCTAGGATCATCCATTACTGCTCAGTTGATTGGCCTACTAAGATTGAGAGTGAATTACAGCCTTTTTATCAACGTCAGTCTGGACCTCGATCCAAAATGGCTGTCTCTTATGGGGTCATAGAGTGATAATTCCGAATGAAGGCAGGTCGAATTTAGTGAAGGAACTTCACGCTGAACACATGGGTGCAACAAAAATGAAAGAGCTGGCGAGAGCTTATTTCTGGTGGCCCGGTTTAGATGGAGAACTCGAATCATTGGTTCGTTCCTGTCAAAGCTGCCTAGAGAACAGAGATCTCCCAAGGAAAAGTCCACTTCATCCTTGGGAATGGCCTACTACACCTTGGCATAGGATCCATGTTGACTATGCAGGTCCTATAAATAGAACTTATTTCCTAGTCATTGTGGACACCTACTCTAAGTGGGTGGAAATTTTTCGAACCACTTCCACGACTTCGGGTGTTACTATTCTCTTACTCCGTTCGTGTTTCGCTCGATGGGGTTTACCCGTAGTTCTGGTTTCCGACAATGGTAATTGTTTTACCAGTGAGGAATTTTGTTCTTTTGTCCACCTAAATGTCATTAGACATGTCCGGTCTAGTGTTTTTCACCCGTCTACTAACGGTCTCGCGGAAAACATGGTCCGTACTTTCAAGTCGGCCTTGCGTCATTCTCGTGGGGAGGAAATGCAAGTGGTGTTGCATAAATTTTTGTTTAAATATCGACTAACACCTCACACAACGACGGGGGTGTCTCCTTCTAAACTTATGATTGGCCGGGGAATTCGTTCATTTTTCTATTTGTTACGTCCAAACGAAACGTTACAACGACGAGTTTTACGCCATCAGGAAAAACAGAAGTTGTACCACGACACTAAAAAAGGGAGAGTTATAGAAGCGCAACCTAATGACCCACTTATGATTCGCAACTATGAGGCTCGACCAAAATGGGTTCCTGTAACTGTGCTGGGGAGAACTGGCCCTGTTTCCTTCAAATGCCAACTAGAAGATGGTCGTTCTATTAAACGCCATCAGGACCAGATATGGGAACGTGAATTGCAGAATGACCGGAGTCTTCCGGAAGAGAGAACCGATCCTCTGGAAAATGGTTCAATTCGCCCGCCTATATATGTTGCAACTATTCCTACTACATCAACCCTGCTTCGCAGGTCGTCTAGGGTCTCTTTCCCCACTGACAGACTACTGTAAACTTGTAGGGGAGGAGTGAGGTGACGTATGTGTATATATATGTATATAGTCTAAAGTCACTAAACGGAAAAATCACTAAAAGAAAGCTGAATGGCAACACGAAGGGATAAACAGAGCAACGCGGGCTGTTCGTTGGTTTTTGGCTAGACTAGAGCATGATTATTCATATCTGACTAAATCGTTGGTGCGAAGTTTAATTTGGTGATGTTTCTAAGGTGACAAATGGGGTAGAAAGTTGTCAGTAAATAATAATAGCTGTTAGGGGTAATGTCTATAGCTTCTAAATTAGTAAAGTTAGAGAGTTTAGGTAAGTAGTATGGTGTCAAAATCCATGAGTGCAATGCTGCATAATATTACGTAATGTTGCACAAGTGCCACACACCCCGCCCCTTTGTTGCAAGAGTGCCACCCACCCCCCTTTGTTTGCTAAGCCCCGCCCCTCGTTTCCAAGGCACCCCCTTTGTTGCCAGCCCGAAATGGGACTGCAAGGGGTATGCAACCTGGAGGTATCCCCCAAGCCGATCCCCCCAAAGGAGAGTGCCAACCTTTGCTGCCAACCCCAAAATGGGATTGCAAGGGGTATGCAACTTGGAGACGGAGTTCTCCCCCAAGCTGAACCCCCCAAAGGAGCATGCCTATCCTAAGGGCGCCTCTTTGGGGAGGAAGGGGGTTTCCTCACCCCCAAAGGAGCAGAAAGAGATAGCAAGAGAGGAAGAGGAGGGTGCTCGGCGGACTGCCGAGCTCATATGGATCCGTCGGCCGCCCGCCGCCTCTTATATGGTCCCAAACAGCCAGTTGGGTGAGTTGCCAGACAACGCCATATATATAATTATTATTCAGCCAGTTGGCTGCTGAGTTGCCAGATTCGTTATTTATTTTAAATAAGCTTATGTTACAGTTGGCTGAGCTGTCAGCCTCGTTACTTATCTATTCAATTATAGTTATATCAAATATTAGTACAGGAAAAATATAGTTATATTAATTATATATAATCGTACAAAACGCAGTATTAGCAAAATATTACAGTAAAAATATATATATCGTCTTTACGTTCTACGGTACAAAACGGTAAATTCAATGCTGATTGATGCTACATCAACATCGGCATTACTCTGCGCGATGTGGGAAAACCGATCAAGCATCAACTCGCCGTTTAACTGATACGGCGGTTTATATTCTTCGATGTAAAGGGCTTTCATATCATTCAACACTCTTTTTGTACCCACTTTACACTCGGCAGGTAAGTCGTCTTTAAGAGCCACTAGAACGGAATCAAAAGCACGCGCAAAAACGTCATCGTTAACTTTGTCATTAAATACAAGCTTATAATCATACCTTTCCAATCGAGGGTTTTTTCTTAACGTAAAGAACTTTTCAATCGTGAACTCTTCTTCACCCGGCATAGCAGCAATTGAAATAATCTTCCAAGTCGTAACGGCAGCTATCTACTATATAGAGGTACAGTTCTTCAGGGTGAACAGTGTAGGCGAGCTCAGTTCTGTACCTCTCAAACGTTTTGTACCAAAGCTCGGGATATTTCGAAGAGTCTAAGCCTTTTAAATACGCATCCAGATCTAGCCCGTTCTCTCCCTGCACATTGCTACATTCAACAAATCCGTCGAGCGGAGCGGTGTAAGCGTACTCAAGTATTGTATCAACGTAAATCATGTCTGAGATACTTGTGTCTAATATAGGCTTCAGCTTACGGAATCCAACGATCTCAAACATTCTGTCGAGGATGAAACGCTTTCGTGTAGGAACAAGAACGCCATTATCAGCCGTGTTCTTCCACATCAATCGTATATCAACGAATGGTTGATTGTTATTTACACTCAATGTACAAGCAACGGTATATGAGGAGGCTTCACTAATCACCTCTCTTATTATACCTACGTCAGCTGGTATTTTATAGCGGTCCTCAGCCCACCTCTCAACTAACGCGAAGATTTTATGCATCTCCCCAAGATTTAAATAAATAACGTTGCGCCTGCTCGCAGGTCTACTGTTAGAGAGAAACATATGTTCATATTTAGGCTTTTTATTTAACAGGCGATACTCATCTCTAAACTCTGTTAAAAACTCACATAACCTTTAGCTACAACCTCACTACAAACCTCATCATGATATATATTAATATAGTGGTAAAAATACTTAAGATTGTCCATGATAACGAGATTCACATTTTCAGTCGTAGGGTATGAGTAATCGACATGGTGTAGCATGATATAATACCGTTTATTACACCACTCATCCACAAGGCTCACTACCCATAACTGTTGTTTAGCTTCTGAGCGTGCCGCTTCTTCTACCACGCGGTGCACGTGTGTCTTTATAAAGCTTAGTTCTACAACATACTGCAGTATATCATCTGTACTGCGAAATCCTACAACCCCCTCGCCAGAATATACGTAGAGTATTTGAATAGCCTGACCCTTCGCACGATTCAATGCTCCCTTAAAAGAGTCAAAGGAGGTTGGGATAGGGAGTTTTTCAGTATCCACTACATCTACGCCCTTTACTGAATACCACTTCATAAATGTTGAACACGCGATATTAAAAGTGGCCATTTTCTTCTACGCGGGAGAGAATACACGTCTGAGCTCAAGGGTATACAGAGGTCAACTGAGAACGCGGGAACAGAGGTCTGTTCAGGCTACGGGATGAATCACGTCCCCGGTCTTAGAGTGGGCGGGGCATAACTTTACTGTACACACGCACACACGCAAAGTGAAACACAAGTCGATGCATGATTTATTTAATAAACGAAATAATCAGCATGTATATATTTAGAAATACGTGCAATAAATAATTTAACAATAGGCACATCAAAGATTGTTCTCAGTACATATATATTTACAGATATGTGTGATGAATAAGTTAGCAATAGATCCATCAAAGTTTATGGTAACCAAAGGGTACGGCATCATAGGTACCAGGTAAATGGTAACGCTTCCTATAGGTGTCACGGCACACCTTTGTACCCCTAAGTTCTTTCACGCCCCCCAGCTTCTGCGCCCGAAAATTGTGGGGGCCTACAACTAGTTGGGGAGGCCGTTCGCCCTCATCATCGTCCAAACACACTAGAAGTGACTAGATCCTTCAGCTTCAGCGAATCAAAGTTAACGACCCGCCGATTCGCTTGGTTAAGCGTGATACCCTTCGCCTTCACGATATATTTCGTTTCATTCCCTATCCTCACCTGTACCCCATACGTTTTAGGTCCTGTTGAGACAAAAGAGTCGGCGTATGCATTGTCCCCATACTCATCCATGATCTCATCAGTGAGCTTGCCGAGGAATTCATCAATTGCAGGCATGTATTCACCCTCCCTCGCTGTGAATATCACGCTATCTGTATCGGCATACAAGACTCTCTGCCCAAGAGAATGCAATAGACCCCAAAGTTTGATGCGGGCGCAGGCTGTTGTGAAGCTGGCTACAGGAATGTTTGTAACCCTTGAGGTATCTGTGGCCAATTCAGTGTTGTTGTACTTTATTATGTAAGTATTACCTACATTCACGATTTCCATGACTTCTTTATCGGGTGCGTTGGCATAATCCCAGACTTCGCTATAGCTTTGTGCCAAATGAACGTTACCCTTGCCAGTATTCTGTGAAAATTTTCCCCATAGGCTGTTTAGACACATCTTTGCACTAAAGCGCTTGCCAGGATTCTTTACAATTTGGGCGCGATCAAGTTGCATACCTTCGTGGTCGCGGTAACGTTGAATATAGGCAGACTTTTCATCTTCAGTGTCAACTCCTCGCGGATACCCTGATGCCTCAACCTTATCCTTCAAAAATGCGTTTATATACGGTGTGAAAAGGTTGGGTAGCTTCTGAAACCTCCAAACCTCATGTATCTTCAGTATTCTATACCCATGGCGTACGGCTAGGGCCAGCTCAGGACTTGTATATACGCCTCTGCTCTTACGCTGGTGGGGTGTATGGTTACAATTACCGTTATTCTCTTCCGCACACTTCACGCACAGGGGAAACATGAGCTTGTGGTCAATGACGACGAGTAAGATCGGCATCTATAATTCGCGAGGGGCGAACACGTCTACGAAAGAGAGCCCAAAGTAGCGATCATTCAAATTTCTTGAAAATTCATTGATGGAGGGCAGGCTAGGACCCACCAATTTCTCAGGAGCACCCACGGGGTACGGGTTGTTCTTCATCACGTATGGGTATAAAGAACAGAAGTCGTAGTAGTGAAGTTTCACACCCTCCGTAGGTGGAAAGTATAGCTTGAAGGGGTTTGTACGCCCACCGAACAAGCTATCACCGCATTTGAGAGGATCCAGTAATTGAACGTTTGATCGTGTTTATTTCCTCACGGTACACCTCGTCTGTCTCCATCCGTGCATCATATTCATGCTCCCACAAGACTTTTTGAGTGAACTGGGACCCTATAAGTTGATCGCGGGTGCGGGTCCATGCAAGACAGTCGGCAGATCTACCGTGGATATATCCGGCGATTCCGCACTCAGGACGGGGTCATCCATGCCACCAGCATCCGTTAAATGAGTACACAGTCTTCACACCAGTGACATGGTTTTCACTTAGTCCATCAACCCAAAAAAAACGACCATTAATCTTAATGGGTACTTCACCCGTGTTGCGGGCGTGCTTTATGTATACACCTGTCGCTGCTGTAGGTGTATGAGCCAGTAAATAGCCTTGTGGCCGTAACTGCGGGGGTTGTTTCTGTGAATAATAGTTAAGGTGGCTTTAGGCATGAAGTTATTCTTGAACACCGTAAAGCATAATGAAGCGATGGTGGTTGCGACTTGCAGCGGATCGCATTTGAAACGGCCTATGTACATCTTTCTAAAGGCTTGGAAACATACTCTAAGCACGCGCACATCTTTCACGCAATAACGTTCACATTCATCAGCTATATTATAAGGATTACGTTCATTAAAACTGTTGTAGTATCGATCAAAGTCTTCACGTTCATCTGCACTCATACAACCATAGTTAAAATAATGTTTGGATGGAGGTAGCCCCACGTAATTCAAAGTCTCGCTAGTGAGGAAAGTGTAAGGGAAGTATCCTTTTGACACTTCAGCTGCTACCCCCATCACCTTGGGCAGCTTTGCTAATTTACAAGGCGTGAATAATAAAGTATCTTTAAATTGCACATTACCTCTTATTTGCATCTGTATTAGCTTGTTGCCTCTTTTCAAGGGGTCACCTGTAAATACCTCAGATGATTCGTGCTCAAGCAACTCCTTATAAAGGAACTGTGTCAAATTTTGCCTCGTTATGGGAGAGAATATACAGTAATTTTTTTGAACTTGTCGGCTAACTTGACAATATAGGATACAAATAGTTTCACAGGGGAATCTCCTGCAGACACCTTAAAAACGTTTGTCCGTTTACCACATTTGTGACACTCATCACACTCGATCTCCATACACTCGTCGCAGATAGTCTGGCTCACAAGTAAATGTGGAATTACCTCTTTGGTTTCAGCATTCGTATATGTTTCTATTTCGTAGTATACAGTTATACAAGGGCTGTTTTTAGGCTTTGCGTCTTTCATATAACATACATGCTTTACGCCATCCGCCTTATATTTCTCATGGCATGTAGAACAGTGAATTTCGTCACATTTGCTCAAATTTCCCTAATTACCATTCAAGTTGAAACATGCCACATTCACAGATTCTCATTTTTCTGCACGTGCCAATTGATTTATGGAGCTCAAAACAGTTATTATTGAAAAATGTGCTTCTGCACACATCCCTCTTCTCAGCTTCAACTACACGACTTTCACATTTGGGGCTTTTACACTGTTCACATACCATGTGGCAATCTTTACAATGTTTCGCTATATCATCTGCAAACTCGAGACACCCCTTACACAAATCATGATGTCGCCCATATTTTCGACTTTTATCATAACTCGCGTAAAGGCACCTTATATTACGGATGGGGAGATACGTTGTACCTGACAGTCCTAAAATAAGTAGGGGTCTTGTACGATCTCTCACACTGCTTTTAAAAACATACACAGTCCTACGACGATCATCCAGGCCAAATACCACTATACGGATTCATTTCCTGCTCTACCCTTCTCAGTTCTTCAGGACCCATATTACAGTCAAATTCAAGTTCACAGTCTACAGCTAGTTTACGGGCACGCTCCACGATCGTAGGCAACCAAATTTTTGTGGTCTGTGTATTTTGTACAGTAAACATGCGAGCCAACACTACTGCTATAAAGCCGCAACCACGATCGACGTTTATATGCCGTCTAAAAATAGCCTGAGAATTGAAGTTAAGAGTGTAAGGTGTGGCACTATGACCCGCAACACGGAATACACGGTCAATATTTACCGTGAAGTTGTCCATATTGAATGCTATACTACTTTGGGCGGCTTGCATTATACGCGCTAATATATATTCTACATCTTCAGCAGCCAAACGTCTAAATGGCACTACCACCCAAAAATCATCTACATCGTTATCATCTGAGCCGAAACCGAAGGACAGACTCGTCCTGACTTCACGCTCGTCGCGGTTCTGAAGGGCAAACTCTACAATGCGCTCTACAACGCGACGTAGCCGCGCTCAATTCCATTGCTATACAGGGATCTAGGGTCAACCCTGACTATATACCGATTTCTAGTCAAGGCTGGGGTTGGGAGCGCACCAACTCAAATGTTATATCATCCTCAACAGAACGAGTCACCGCTGAGGAGGATGGACGAGTGCCTATATTGGACGATGTGAAGATTGCGCCGTAAGACGTTGAGGGCTGGGGGTCTATTACAGTAGACTCTACAGAACGGATGGGGGCTGTGGAGGAAGTACAAGGGGTCGAGGAAGCTGATGTAGGGTTGGTAGCGGAAGACTTTGAGGGTTGGGGTTGTACCGCGGATTGTTCATCAACCGACACGTATTTCGCGCGCTTTATACCTGACGTGGAGGACTCTTCAGCGTGTCGCCGCTTTGAGCGTGCCGCCGTTGAGGGTATGGGCCTTGTAGATGCACGGCCAATGGATTCACCCGTGATGTCGATGATGGTGGGCTGTACATCGTCGTTATTCACGGTTCTGTGGAAGAAGAAAACAAAATATAAGGAGCAGAACTCGTTATTTGTGATATTCTGTATATGAGTCACTTAGGGGTGTGACGTGTTAGAAATGGATGCTGTAGAAAAATTCAGATTCACGAGCCCATCCACATGTATTATATCTGGACCTACAGGATGTGGTAAAACGGTGTAAATGCTTAAAATTATTTAAGAAAAGGGTGAAATGTACTCAAAATTTGTGCATAAAGTTATACGGTGCTATTCGACATACCAATCAGTGTTCAACGAGTACCAGGACGATCAGTGACGTGCACAGACTTTCAGAAGGGCAGGGGCTCAGTTGAAAAAAGGGCACTTCCCTAACATTTTTAAAAATGAAATCCGCAATGCCATATAGGCTATATATATATATGTAAAAATGAACCATAAATAATTCCCATATTCCTATATTATCTTATCCTTCATGTAATTCTTGTATTCATTTATATAGTCTCTGTATCCATTGTAAGAAAAAGTATCCATTTTAAAAATTCATGTGTTATATGGTTCATGTATAATCTTATATATTTAACTTTATATAATGCCTATACTCATATGTATGTACGTGTGTGTATTCATTTTTACATAAGGACCAAAATCGCCCAACGCGAGTTTGGAGAAAATATTTGATTCACTTTCTACTTTGCTAAATAATTGGTGACCTGTTGTTTTTTAAAATCTCATAATCATTTTTTAGATTTCGCTTAATAAGGAATCCTGTTAAGCTTTGCAATGTTCACATTTTGTATACACTCTCTTTCGTTATAAACAATGAGATCATGTCTTGCCTAAGCATTAAAATTGTACATCTTAAACCTTAAAATTTCACTCATATGCATATTTTAGTGTAAAGATGCATAGTCCGATTTCCACTTTTAATTAACTTGGCAGATCATGATAACATCAGATCTGAAAAGTCGCGGTTTAAGATAAAAATATGGTTTCGTCTTCAAATATTTTGTTTACTCGTTCAAGCCTTACCACAGCTAAAAAATTTACTTATTTTCAAATATTGTGCAAAAATAATACAGCCTTCTTAGCATTTAATAATAATAATGTTAGCAGGTTTTTGGGTATATAAACCCATTCAAATTAATCCATTGTCATTCAGAAGCTAATTCAGAGGCTGAGCACTACCTGTATTTTTTAGCAGTAAATTTACAGTGAAGAAACTTTTTATTGTCCCCTTCGAGCCTTGCTCTCTTCAGAAAAACTTAGAAAACTTTCCGGATACGCTATAAGAAGAATCCGGAACCTTCAGCATTTAGATTGCAAATCTACCAGAGTCCTCCGAGCCACTATAGAAGAACTCGGAGAGTAACATAGAAGAAAAACCACTTCAAGGCACCTATCCGTTGCTTGCCTCCTAAACCAGAACCCCCGTCAATCCGAACCACCCCAGGGCCATAGACGGAGGGGTTAACAACTGGCGACCCTTTAACCAGGATCTCCACGACTCCAGGATTCTTCCAGTCCTCCAGACCCTTTAACCAGGATCTCCACGACTCCAGGATTCTTCCAGTCCTCCAGACCCTTTAACCAGGATCTCCACGACTCCAGGATTCTTCCAGTCCTCCAGACCCTTTAACCAGGATCTTCACGACTCCAGGATTCTTCCAGTCTTCCAGACCCTGGAACCAGAACCAACACCCAGTTGACCGGCGTGTCACGACTTCGAGTTCGTCACATCCACCCGTGAACCGGTGCGTTACGACTCCAAGTTCTTCACGCCTACTTTTCATCTAGGAACAAGTGGCCAGCCAGACACGTCTTCAGGACACACCTCAAAAGGATTTCGCCATAGGAATCTTGTTAAGTATAAAACTTTTTAAAAAAAAATAATTTCTAAACATTTGAAAAGTAATTATTATTAACAATTAATATTTAGTATTGAGCCAGAATTAACAAAAAACACAGTGAACACTACAGACACCAGTGATACACTCTTTTTATTGAAAACAGTATTGCCACAGTTATTTTCACAGTTATTTTTACTATTCTAGTTCGTATAGTATAATTTTATTTAATGTACCAAACATAGTATTACCATACCATCACGTACATTTGAGTGAAATTTTGTTTACATTTTTTTTTTGTTTGCAATCTTTTCAAATTTTCCCCGAGTTAGGCAAATTGTTGTGCATTATTTTTTTTTAGATAGTGTAGTTAGGAAAACCCCTTAAGTGATCATTCCATGAATTAAGATCGGTCAAGCAGACCTAATTAGAACATTAATAAGTACCTTCACATATGAGCGATTCAGACGGTGCGCTTTCTGACATCGAAAAATTACCTACACCCATTTTTCCACCTACCCCGCGCCCTTCAAACATATTCCCAAACACACAAGTCAGTATGTCTCAGTCTCAAACCCCCGCCCCAGCATATATTAACTTAGGCAGATTAGTAAATCTTCCTCATACTGTTTTAATTTTTAAGGGGACCATAGATAATCGTTTTGTTGAACCGCGCGTAAGACCTTGGGTTGAGTCTTTAGAGCAACATTTCTTACGCGAGAATATTACCGATGATGATATAAAAATCAGAGAAGCAAAAAGATTTATTGACCCTAAAGAGGGAAATGCCCATGACACAGTCACTTACGTCCCATCAGTTAGCGAAGCTATAACATGGGACGATTTTAAACAAAACCTATTAGAATTTTTTAAAGAAATAACCCTTGCACAACCCTTAGCCACATTAGAAGCAGTCTTCCAAGTTAAATGGAAGAAAGAGGAACACGAGGATTTAAACAATTTATTACACGTACACACAAACTTGTAGGAGAAGCCCTCCGGGCCGCAGAAAATGCATGTGGCATAACTTTTACTTCGAAACAAAGAAATCTAATAGTAGCCACAACCATTTACCAAAACTTACCCGGAGCGCCTAAAAAAAAGTTTCAGGAGTTTTTAAATGTTGACAAACCTGTCAGTGTAGCCATAAACAAAACACGGGAACATCACCCCGATTTAGCAAACCAAACCTACCGAAAGGGTAGAGAAACCCCTGTACAGTATATTCAGCAGCAGCCACAACACCAATACCAACAGCAACAACAACAACAATATAAACCAAGGCAAATACAGGGAACACCCCAGAAACAAGCCCCCCAAACCCAGAATACACGCCCTCCTCCACAGTGTTTTAACTGTGATAGTTTCGGGCATATGATAAGTCAATGTAATTACCCCTCGTATTGCTCCCACTGTCACGAACATGGTCATCGCCGTGGCGATCGCCAAAAGTGTGCTGATAAAGCCCCTGCAGGGTATAGACCCCACTTTCAGAAACCAAACCAACCACGTCCCCAAAACGTATCCCAAAAGTCAACCAATCCCCAGAAACCAGTCCATTCCCAGCCTCAGTCGAACTACCAACCCAATAAATCACGACCACAGGGTCACCCACACTCTTACCCCATGTATAAACCCCAATACAACCAGCAAGGTCAACTAGTTCGGTACGTAGAAGTACCCGGGGAGGAATCATTTTCCCCAGAGAACAGTTTTCAAGAACACCCTTCAGCGTATGATATCCCCGTAGAATATGATCCAGGTCCTCCCATAGAAGACCATGTGATCCCTTTTTTAGACCCTACATTGGAGGCAGCAGTTCAACCTCCTCCCTCCTAAATTACAGTAGTAAGCCCAGATACGCACACAAACTCCCCATCAGGATAATAGGTGCGGACCTCTTAGATTTAATAATAAATTGTAGTACGGATAACCAAGATTTAACTGCTCTCCTAGATACAGGAGCACACGCAACGTTAATTAAGAAACAATGCGTAGATGAATTACTAGAGAGTACAATTATAAATATGAACTTAAGGCACCATCCTGCCAACTTAGAGGAGTTACGGGCACACCCATACCCACATATGGAGAAATTGAGTTATATTTAGAAATTGGAAACGCGGTATACCCCGCGAAATGTTGTATAGTGGACACAGTCGCCACCTTTCAGACAGACATCCTACTAGGGATGGATTTTTTTAACCGGAATCAATGGGAGATTTACCCAGCCGGAAAGTTAGTAAAGTGTCGAAATAGGACACACCATCTCCGCGAGGATGACAGACAACTTAATGCTAATAGACTTAGCTCAGTTCAGATTTCCGAAAGAAATAGGAAACCCCCTCTACTTGATAGCAGATCAAGTCGGCCGGTTGCATCCAGAGGGACAACCGCTCCAGAAATCAGACCCCAGGGTAATCAGTTCCAGTTGTTGAATCCAGTTGGATCAACCCAGGCAGTTTCCAGACAGTCAGTTTCCAGTCAGCAGTTTCCAGTCAGTCAGTTTCCAGTCAGCCAGTTTCCAGTCAGCCAGTTTCCAGTCAGTCAGTTTCCAGTCAGCCAGCTTCAGTTCAGCCAATAAGGCAAATTTTAGTCGCCGAACCAGAATCAGATTCACAATTTTTCATATGCCCTACCGAGCATATAACAGTAGCACCTTATGAGAAGATTTGTTTCCTAGCAAAAGTAGTTAACAGTCAAGGAAAATTATTAGAGTCAGAGCGTACTCTGATTACAGAGAAAAGTAATTTCAAAAGAGATGTTCTTATTGCCCAAGTCCTTAGTCAGAGTCAGAATTCAGCTATCCCTGTTGTTTGTTTAAACAAAGGAGAAAGATCTATAGAATTAACTTCAAATCAGAAAATAGGAACTGTTTCCACAGTAGAAATAGATTCAGATTTCCCCATCAGTACGATAAATCGTGTTTCCAGTTCCTTAGAATTAAAGCCTTCAATATTAAAAGAAGAATATAAGAAATGTCTGAAGCACTCCCTTCAGGAGTCACCAGCTTTACAGGATCCCAAACTAATGGAATCACTTCTCGATTTCCTGATAAGAAATAAAGATGTGATTGCCCTAACCGGAGATCCTCTGGGCCGAACTAATTTGGTCCCTTTTGAAATCAAGTTGGAACCCAATTCCAAACCCATTTTCATTCCTCCCTATCGGGTTCCACATTCTCAGTTAGTCACTATTGAGGAACACATCAAGGACATGTTGGAGCAGGATGTCATTCAGCCTTCAGCTAGTCCCTGGTCCGCTCCTATGATTCTCGTCTCCAAAAAGGACGGAACATCTCGCCCTTGTATAGATTTTAGACGCCTGAATAACATTACCATCCCAGACCGTTTCCCGATTCCAAACATGCAGGAAACAATTCTGAACGTAGGGAAAGCGAATTTTTTTTCATCCCTCGATTTAGCATCAGGTTATTGGCAAATGGAGGTCAGTCCCGAATCTCGGGCATTACTGCTTTCTCCACTAACCGAGGCCATTACGAATTCCAGGTTTTACCTTTCGGAGTCCGAAATGGGCCTGCTAATTTCTCTAGGTTGATGAATATAGTCCTTTCCGACCTATTAGGTGTCGAAGCTCTCGTGTATCTTGACGATATTATCGTCTATAGTTCGGACATAAAAACACACTTTCAACGCCTTCATAATGTGCTATCACACTTGAGAAAAGCACACCTTAAACTGAAGCTTGCAAAGTGCAATTTTTTACAAGAATCCCTGGTATACCTAGGATTCCTACTCTCGTCCACAGGAATTAAACCTGATCCAGCCAAACTCGAAGCCCTGGAAAGATACCCTGTACCCAAGACCATCGACGACGCCCGTGCATTTATTGGTTTTGTCGGATTCTATCGGAACTTTATCCCCCAATTTTCGAATATTGCTAAACCCATTACTAATTTGTTCCAGAAAAATTCGAAATTTAACTGGGAATCCGATCACCAACATGCCTTTGAAACTTTAATTAATAAACTAACCTGTCATCCCATTTTACAATATCCTGATTACACAAGACCCTTCATCATAGCCACAGATGCTTCCTCCTATGGACTAGGAGCCGTCCTGTTACAGGACGTAGACGGTGTGGAATTACCCATTGCTTATGCCAGTCAACTTCTCTCTGCACCTCAACGGAATTATTCCACTACGGACCGAGAGGCCCTAGCGGTATATTGGGCTTTGAAAAAATTCCGAAATATCGTCTATGGCTACGATGTAACCATCAAGACTGATCATAAGCCACTCACGTACCTCTTCAAGGACAAGCTACTTGAAGGACGATTGAGTAGATGGGCTCTGTTGATTCAGGATTTTGCAGCGAAAATCGTATACAAACCGGGAAAACTGCAAGTTATTCCAGACGGATTGTCGAGACTCAAGCCCGACGCCCGAGTGAATAAAATAGGACTTCTTCCTGTGTTCGACTACGAGTGTCTGCAATACTCCCAACAACAGGACCAACACACCCAGAACCTTCGGGCGCGCCTGGAACAAAAGGAACCATCGAAGGTAAAAGAACAGTACAACCTCAAAGATGGGCTCGTACATTTCAGGAACGAAGATGGAAACGACCTCGTGGAGATACCAAAGGATCTCGTTGATATAGCCATTGGACTTTGTCACGACTCACCTTTTTATGGACACATGGGGCCGGATCGCACCATCAAAAGTCTTTTGGAGCGATACCATTTTCCCGAGATGAACAGAACGGTACATGAATACATCGCCGAATGTCCGTCGTGTTTAAAGCATAAGGGCAACGTACCATCCACCGCTCCAATGCATAAATATCCAGTATGCCAGAGGCCCTGGCAAAGAACTGGAATGGATATACTGGGACCATTTCCCAAAACATCAAAGGGAAATCAGTACATCATTGTGTTTACGGACCACTTCTCGCGTTACAGCGAAGTAGCCGCCATTCCAGATCAGACCTCGGAAACTGTGGCAAGAGCCCTAGTGGAACGCGTCATCCAAAACCATACCACTCCTTCCATCCTAATCTCGGATAACGCCCGTAGTTTCACTTCCAAACTGTTCGAGTCACTTTGTAACATGTGTAGAATTAAAAATACACACATTGTGGCATACCACCCGCAGGCAAACGGCTTAGTGGAAAGACACAATCGAAAGATCTTGGAAGCCCTGCGCCACGTTGTCGATGCATCCTCCCGTACATGGGATGATTCCCTTCCCATGGTACAAACAGCCATCAACAATGGCTATAATGTGTCCATCGGGGACACCCCTCATTTCGTTCTATATCACTACGACAAGCGTCTACCTTTTGATTTGCCCGACCAAACCGACCCGGCAGTCCTAACATCTTCCGAAATGGCAGAAGCAAATCAGCAACTAGCTGAACGATCTTTCAAGATTTTTGACATAATCCGCTATGCCCTCGACCAACGAAACCAACAGATGGAGCAAGAACAACATAGGCGTCATCCCCGTCAACGGACTATAATCGTTGGTATGCGATGTTATCTGAAGAGCGTGAAACCGCCAGGGGCTCATCGCAAATTATACCCGAAATGGGATGGCCCATATAGGATTATGAAAGACCTCGGAAAAAATCGTTATGAAATCCTCGACCTCCGGGATCATTCCAAACTAAAGATCATTCACGCTGACAATTTGAAGATAGCTTCCGAGCAACACCTTCCCAAAAAACAGCTGCCAGGCGTTCGAGCCGCCTATCCTTCAAAAGGTCAAGATATTAACAAATCGGGCAGGGATCAAAAAACTGAAGTAGTCACCGCGGGAACCGCTACCCATGACGAAGATTGGTACCTCGTAATACCACCATTACTCGAGGCAATCTCTGAACAAGAGGAGGCCCCAGAGCCAAGCGTCCCATCGGACCCAGACCCTGGAGAAACCCCTTCGAGAGAATCACTCAGTGGAACTCCACCATCTCCTCCAACTCCACCATCTCCTCTGTCACCACCCTCGCCGATTGATGATCGACGCACGGACCCGACATACCGCCCGCAAATGCATCACCCACGTGAACTAGAACCTTCACATAAGAAACGAACCCGCTCAGAATCCGAGCTCAACGGTCGACCCCCATTGCCACCAAAACGAGGCCGACCCCTTCGCCCACCAACACAAGTATCCACACAAGTATCCACACAACTACCCCCAGCTCCGTATAACTTAAGGCGTAGAAATGAATAAAATTGTCCCCCTTATAATTTTCCAAATTATTTACTCTTGTAGACCTAGCATTAAAATTTCTACCGGAGTTGTTATAGAAAAACTTGCAGAAGGTAAATTTTTGAAAGGGCATGCAGACCTTTATATAAATTTGCAACCCCCTGCTAGAATTAAAATCAATCTCCTTCAGATACAAACCCAATTAGAAACGTTTGAAAGTAAAGTCCAAAATTCTTTCCAAGGAAAAGATCAGATAAGTCGCGTTCTGTTAGAAAATACCCTCGAAAATATTCAAACTACAGCACGCGCCCTATCAGAAATATTAGCCTTACCATGGATACAAACTGAAACCAAAAATTCCGAAAACTTTAACCAAAGAAGTAAAAGGGGACTGATAGATATAGGAGGGAAACTGTTCAAAGGTTTATTCGGATTAGCAACCGAAGAAGATATTAAAAGAGTTGAACTTAAATTGAATCTCTTCGCTCGGAATCGACAATATAATGGACACATGTTAGAACAACTATTAGGTCATTACACGAAAACAATCGCTTCCTTCACTCCCTTTCGGACAGATTCACATACCTTGAATCCATGTTAGCTCAATACAAAGAACACAAACGATATCTAGAATTAATAGAAATAATGAACATACAAGTAACCCTAATCGATAAATACTTACAACGAATAACTACGATTCATTCCAAGGTTTTGCGTGCAACCCAGCTAGCCCATGGAAAAATCACTCTTTCCACCCTAATACCATGGGAAATACTCCAGTCCTTGATTCACACCGCCCAGTCACAATTAAAATTATCACCCATATTCCCACTCAACCACACTAATTACCCTCAATTTCTAGAATACACCTGGACTGTACATGGACCACGCCCCTACACATACCTCATAATTATACCATTTTTCGATTTCCTCACTTATGACGTATATAGATTTCACCCTTTCCCAACACCCTACCAAAATAACTCTAATGTCTATCGATTGTATTTACCCACCGTACCACCTTACCTTTTCCTCACCAAAGATCTATCAGCTTATTCTATGATGTCAGATAGCGACGTCCGGCATTGCCGATTCCCGCAACCAAATAAACAACTCATCTGCCCTCCACTCAAACCAGTTATTCTTCCCACTACTAGGTCTTGCTTTGTCGATTTAATTCGTGACCGGCATGCCCCCGTATGTTCATTTAAAAAATTTCATTCCCCTAAAACCATCCAACTACGAATTGGACCAGACATCTGGGTTTCCTTCGCGAACAGGACTGCCGCTACCCTCGAGTGTCCATCAAATTATTCCCTCATTACAATCCCTATGATTATTCGGCTACCAATTGGTTGCTCCTTGCGTTCAAAAGCCCTCCAAATATACAACCCGTATAAGGTTACCCTTAATAACTCATACCCATTTCCGTCGCAAATTAAATTTAAACCCGTCATAGAGATCTTAAATCTCTCCATAAAACCTGTAACCATCCTACCCGAACTGCATGCCCCTGAATGGAATGATCAATTGAGCCGGTTTAAAATTTCGGATGATAACCAAAACAACCTCTTACAAATACTACAACCGGTAACCATTTTCTCAACATCTGCCGTTAGTATCATTATTGTGTTGCTATTATCCTCGGTGTATTTGTGATGAAAAGATCATTCTGGGAACAAAGAAAACCCAGTGACACGGAACATGAAACTATTTATGCACGACCAAGAGTGCGTACCCAGACCACGTGAACTAGACTTAAACCACCCGACTTATGTTGTATATATAAATCTGTATTATAAAACCAATAGTTATCATCTAGTTAGCCTTAGTTAGGATGTTACGTTATTATATTAATATCATTCTAGAGGGAAGAGCCCTGTAAAAATGAACCATAAATAATTCCCATATTCCTATATTATCTTATCCTTCATGTAATTCTTGTATTCATTTATATAGTCTCTGTATCCATTGTAAGAAAAAGTATCCATTTTAAAAATTCATGTGTTATATGGTTCATGTATAATCTTATATATTTAACTTTATATAATGCCTATACTCATATGTATGTACGTGTGTGTATTCATTTTTACATAAGGACCAAAATCGCCCAACGCGAGTTTGGATAAAATATTTGATTCACTTTCTACTTTGCTAAATAATTGGTGACCTGTTGTTTTTTAAAATCTCATAATCATTTTTTAGATTTCGCTTAATAAGGAATCCTGTTAAGCTTTGCAATGTTCACATTTTGTATACACTCTCTTTCGTTATAAACAATGAGATCATGTCTTGCCTAAGCATTAAAATTGTACATCTTAAACCTTAAAATTTCACTCATATGCATATTTTAGTGTAAAGATGCATAGTCCGATTTCCACTTTTAGTTAACTTGGCAGATCATGATAACATCAGATCTGAAAAGTCGCGGTTTAAGATAAAAATATGGTTTCGTCTTCAAATATTTTGTTTACTCGTTCAAGCCTTACCACAGCTAAAAAATTTACTTATTTTCAAATATTGTGCAAAAATAATACAGCCTTCTTAGCATTTAATAATAATAATGTTAGCAGTTTTTGGGTATATAAACCCATTCAAATTCATCCATTGTCATTCAGAAGCTAATTCAGAGGCTGAGCACTACCTGTATTTTTTAGCAGTAAATTTACAGTGAAGAAACTTTTTATTGTCCCTTCGAGCCTTGCTCTCTTCAGAAAAACTTAGAAAACTTTCCGGATACGCTATAAGAAGAATCCGGAACCTTCAGCATTTAGATTGCAAATCTACCAGAGTCCTCCGAGCCACTATAGAAGAACTCGGAGAGTAACATAGAAGAAAAACCACTTCAAGGCACCTATCCGTTGCTTGCCTCCTAAACCAGAACCCCCGTCAATCCGAACCACCCCAGAGCCATAGACGGAGGGGTTAACATATATGTATACACACACAAAGAAAAATTTTAAAATTGTATGTGGTAAATATTCTTAAATTCCATTAAATTCAATGCATTATTTTTGTATATAAAGCTGATTAAAGAAAATAAATGAAAATTTGTTGTAAAAAGGCATGTTTTTATTGCAAGATTTTCAAAAGATATGAAGATATTGAAATATTGGAGTGTATTTACAATTATTATTCAATTTTACTTATATTGACTTTTAGCTTGCTCATCATATAAATTACAGTATTCTGCTGTATATACATTTAAATATGGAATAATATAAAACTATAAATTAAAGATTTATAGAAATATACTGTGGGCTATTTAATATGATGGCCACAGCTCTTAAGTAGCAATAGAAAAATATTGATTCTTATCAGGAAAATACAAAAGCAAAAATTATATTCTTATAATAATAAATAATGTAGGTATTTTTATTCACTTTTAATGAAAATTGTATTGTTTTTAAAAATCAATTTCATATTAAAAATGAAAAGGTTATGATATGTTGTTTAATAAATCATTTATTAATTTAATGAAATTCATGCCAGTACTAAAACCCAAAATCCATCGTTTGACACACTGGTGCACTGATGGGCCTAGCCTAGTAGGCCTAAGACTAAGTAGGGGACGTGGACGTTTTTACGAACTTTACGAGTAATGTCATACAATATTTTTTGGAGTAATGTCACACTGCTTTGGATTCCAACTTACCATAATTATCAGTGAGAAATCACTAGTTAGCTTAGGTTAACGTAAAATAAACAAACAGTAAAGAATACACCCACATACCCGAGAAACGCAATCAACAGTGAACAGCTGCAGTCAGTGTTACCACTAGGGACGCCCTCCCTGATTGACAAAATAATAGTAACGGTATGTTAAGTTTATTATTATAATAAAAAAATCATAGATCAAAGTAATTCCAGTTTTGAAAATCTGTTGAAGTAGCAGTAACTAAATAAAAATATAACTAATTAATTCAAATTTATGTCGAATCAATATATTTATGAATTTTGACTAAAAGGGCACTTTTGATAAGAAGAAGAAAAAGGGCAGGGGCTCAAGCACCCAAAGCCCCCCCCTCTGTGCACGTGCCTGAGGACGATGTTTTGTTCCATAAGGGGGTCTATGACGTTATTCACTAAAGGGAAATGAACATACAGTCATCGTAATTGACGACCTCATGTTGGAGATGGATAAAACGTTTGCCGAGACATTTACAGTATTCTCCCACCACCTTAACATAAGCGTGTTCTTCACCAATTAGAATCTATTTTTGAAAAATAGATACATGCGCGATGTATCGTTAAATACGCAATCTCTAGTCTTATTCGCTCAACGTAGAGATGTGTTACAAATTGGGGTATTAGCCACTCAAATGTTCCCGAGTCAACGTAAGGAGTTTTTGGAGGTTTATAAAGAGGTCACAAAGCAACGTTATGGATATTTGCTTTGTGACCTTCACCGCGAAACACGTTTAGGGTGCTTCTAAGAACGAATATATTTCCAAACGAGCCTGAAACCGTGTACATTTCAGAATGATGAATAGGCTAAAGAAATACCGTGAATTAATAAAAATCTATCAACGACTGCCTCGGTCGTTGCAGCAGATGCTTGCTAAAATATCGACTCTGACTTTTTAAAATACATCTGCGAAATCTGCCTCAATGTTATAAAATGTAATGTTCCAATGAAATCCTGTCAGAAGGCTCGCTTACGTCGTTACAAAAACATAATACGTACGCTCGCCCATAAAAGTCAGACTGTGGGTAAGAAAAAACGTATTATCGTACAAAGAGGCGGTTCGTTCCTACCCATCTTATTTTCAATTTTGGGTCCTTTACTGACTAGATTAATATAATGAAGAAGGTGGTTGTGATCCCGCACGAGCTGTATGCTTCATTACAAAGGACCCCAGACGCTGCTCTAGAACCCCGTAAAAGTAGGCTTAAAAGAATGGAGAGTGAGCTACTATCCCTATTAAACAGTGAAAAGACGCCTGATGAGAAAAGGGTTTTGTATCAAGAGGCTTTGCAGAAATTTCTTCACGAGTACGAAGATTATAAACATCCTACAGAGCTCCCCGTGAGGCACAGCTCGAGTAACGCTGAACATAGTGGTATAGGGCCTGAGCAACCAAAGAGTAGCGGAACACAGCGCATCGAACATGTGCTAAAAAACAGCCTCCCCCATACATTGAGAAATAAAGGGTTAAGTCTTTATAATCTATTGAGTGAGGACCCCGTCATACAGTGGGCAGACACAGGCGAGGTCATTGTTGATGGATCAAGGGTGCAAGGGTCCAATATCGTTGATATTGTTCATGATCTGGTGAGAAAGTGGGACAGGCCATCACCAACAGGATGGAGGCATATTAAGGCAAGACTACAGCAAATAAATGTCCCCAAAACATTGATAGGTAATCTGAATAGGTTAAAAGACTTGGAGCATGCATCGCACGTATCACAACTGAGTACACCTTCACCCACAACAGCTGCAGTCTCTGAAGAGAAGAAAGAAGAGAGTAGAAGGTTAACTTTATCCACGTGCCTCTAAAATACGCAAATGGCTAACGTATTAAGTAAGCACTATTATGACATTTCTAGCCCAGCATCCTATGGTGGCGTTAATAGACTGTACAGTAGGGTGGCCCACTTTTCAATTTTTTTTTAAAAGTATAGGTTATCGTAGTTTTTCCCATTATTTGGCACTATACTAGCACATTGGTACCATTTTTACAAAAATTGATCAATATTTAGGGGTCTCGCATCGACCTTGAAATTACGAGGTTTTTTTTTTAAATGCGTACTTTTTAACTTTTTACTGAATCAAGATAAATCATTAAGTAGGGATGTTTTCTGAATCCTCTTGATGAGAGAAGTCGTTTGGTGTGCCTTCCAATGTCATACGACTAACGATTTAAAAGTTGTGCCTGTATACAGGTAATACCAATGTGCTAGTATAGTGCCAAATAATGAGAAAAACCACGATCACCTATACTTTTCAAAAAAATCAGCAAATAGCAGACAAATAAGGAAGAAAGAAACAATAACTTAAACAATCACTTTTGCATTGTATTGACCACTATCACACGTCACTGGCTGCAACGTTGTCCCTCTGTGCTATGTCATCGTGGCGAGTGATGACTTCTTGAAGTCGCCGAACTCTTTCCGGTTCTTTTCCACCACTTGCAGAAGATCTTGCAGCTGTGCCTCGTCCTTTGTGACCGTGTTCCATAGTCTTGTATCAGTTGGACTCCTCTTTCAGCGACGTCATTGGTGACCTGGAGATTAGAGATCACATCCTTCAGACGACAAAAGTCCTCGTTCTCGTCCCACTTATCAGTTGGCAGGGTGAGCCACGAAGACCCATACATCTTCAGACCTGCAAATAAGAACCAGGAGGACTCGTCGATCAGGTCGGGGAGTAGCGTCATCTCGTCGACTGAGACGTTCTCGTATGTGAAGTCTTTGGGTACAGGGAAGTGGGACAGCTTCTCTGCCATCTGTTGCTTCACAGTGCCATCCACCTTGTTGCTGCATAGAGCGAAGATGACGGTCTGAGGCCTCAGATACCAGAAGTGCCGCCTCATCACTGCCAGTGACGCTTCTGCCACCTCGCGGTCCACTGCCCTATACCTCAGAAAACGCTGGTATAGTACCAGGTCATTCAACGGCGCATCAGCTGCTACAGGGGCCGCCAACCAAGCTGGTACGTATAGAAGAGCGATGAACACCACGATCCTGTGCAGTTTGTCGACCAGCTCGGCGTCGAGCTCCAGCTGCCTACTGAACATCAGCAGTTTTGTGTAGTAGATGACCTGAAACAGAATAGGCACCATTGTAAGTAAGACAGGTTTATTGTTACCAATTACTTTGTTTGCGTTATAATGAAATGTTTATTTTTGAATAACATTTAATTTTTTAAACTTATCTCTAGATTATTTTTGTTTGAAAATACTAACTTTAGCCATCCATCTTGCGGCGTGGTGATAGGCTCCTGGGTGCATGAGGTGAATGCCACGGCGTGGTTGTGTCCCGAGTACCAGGAGCGTGATCTCTGCCACTTCCCGGTAATCGTCTCTGACGAAACCAGAAGCTGTGCTCAGGAAGCTGACCGCCGCGTCCCGGAGTTCTATTAGCCACGTACTCTCCGCCAGATCCTCGACCTGCAGCTTGCAGTAGGTCGAGAGATCGAGCTCGTCCCATCTTCAAAAATAATAAACAAGAAAATTGTGTGAGAAAACTCTGAAGTTCCGGTTTGGCTTGCTGTTTTATAAACTAGTGGAATATCATGTGTGTTCCTAACTTTACCTTGCACAAAAAATGAACTAACCTTCTCTTCAACTGCTGAAACAAAGGATCAGTTGGTGCCGTAGTCCTTCCGAGCAGGGTGACGGCTACTGCCCCCACGATAAGCTCTAGGACGTGATGACGGCATCCCAGCTGGAGTAGCGGTCGCCCGAGCATGTTTTCCAGCCGGACAACTGCACCCTGCACCCTCCCCGTGTTGGTGGAAGTGGTGTCGAAGCAGAGTCCGATGACGCTCTCCTCACATCCCCAATCTTCGAGAGCATGTGTGGTTGCCCGCGCCTGCGACAGTCCGGTGCCGTCAGCAACAGCTGGGACTGACAGCAACTTTCCTTCTGTGCAATGAGGAGCCCTGGAGATGAGAATTGCTTGGCGGTGCTCCGCCGTTCCAAGGAAGTTCTGAAACACATGCCATATATTTCAATTTCATGGTTATAAAGTAACCTATTTTTGTTCACATTCAGTTCTCTTTTTAATTGACATTATGCTTCATGAATCTCATTACTAAATTGATAGCTATGAAAACTTAATCAACTGACCTTGACCATTTTGCCATCCCAGTGGACAACAGTGTGCCTCGGTGGCGTGAAGGAGTCCTTCACAGCCGTCGCCACTTCACGGCGATGTGACACTCTTCCCCGGCGAGCCGTTTCTTTCGAGATGCTGAACTGATTGAGGTCTGCTGGTGGATCCGCCGAACGTGTGATAGCAGCCACAATGCTTGCTACCTATGTAGAGAATGGAAAGTGGAAAGGAAACTGTCAAGAATACATGTGGGTTGCGGGACACTTTAAAACTGACGCTATCGATGAATACTATACACAATACGCACCTGATTATTGGACATGCGGAAACGATCAGCCACTCCCATGACAGCAGGTGCATTAAGGATGCGGCGAGGAAGATTGACAGACACACTTGGCTCTTTCGGCAGGGGGAACGCTAGTTCTGTCTCCGACTCTCCTGACATGCCAGTATCATCATTCTCCATGGCCTCATCTCCGGTTTCGTATGCACACTTTGAGGTTTGCGGCTCCTGGCGAGGACGTTTTCTTCCTTCCTGTAGCTTTCTTTTTACAGCGAAAACTTTATCGTTCCCGCTCATCGTTGCCACCCGAGGACCACGTTGATCGAGGTAGAAGTCAATGTCTTCTTTCTTGTCTTTGTCGGACACAGCTTGTCCACACTGTCCGAAAACTTCTGCCGTTTTCCTCCGGCGTCAGTTTCTCGTTTTCTGCTCTTTTGGAGTAAGTGCCACTCTTTCCACAATGCCTCTAGCTTCCGTTCGCAGTTGAGCTTTGTGATTGTTTTAATGCGGGCCATGTTCCAAAACTTTAAGACGTTGTTTACGGTTTCTTTGAATGCGTCTTTCCTGTTAGCAGTGTACTGGATAACACTGAAGAAGTATTGCAAAACCTGCCGTGTTGTTGGCAATTTGCTACCACTGATGGAGGACGACGGTTGGCCAACTAAAAAAATTTCCAAGGCCGATCTTAGAGAAGGTAGCGATGTTATTTTCGCCTTTCCTTTGATGACTCTCTATTTGTAGCTTCAAGAGTTCTTCCAGTTATGGTTGCCATCGATTTGTCCATGACAAAGGATGAGGAACTCAGACAGAATTTCAAAATGTTATGATCTGCAAAAAAAGAAATAGGTTAGGTACCTGGCACAGGCATAGTGCATTTTCTAATTACCTATATACATTATACATTCCACCCGGGTATGGTGACTCATTTTTTTGAAAAGTATAGGTGATCGTGGTTTTTCCCATTATTTGGCACTATACTAGCACATTGGTATTACCTGTATACAGGCACAACCTTTAAACCGTTAGTCGTATGACATTGGCAGGCACACCAAACGACTTCTCTCATTAAGAGGATTCAGAAAACATCCCTACTTAATGATTTATCTTGATTCAGTAAAAAGTTAAAAAGTACGCATTTTTAAAAAAAAACTAGTAATTTCAAGGTCGATGCGAGACCCCTAAATATTGATCAATTTTTGTAAAAAGGTACCAATGTGCTAGTATAGTGCCAAATAATGGGAAAAACCACGATCACCTATACTTTTAAAAAAAAATTGAAAAGTGGGCCACCCGACTGTACAGAGCTACTTATGGTGTTAAATGGTGGCAGGCAGATTTAACAGACATGCAAAGATATTCGGTGTACAACGATGGTTACCGCTACATCCTATTCATAATAGATGTATTCTCTAGATACCTGTGGCTAGTTCCCCTGAAAAATAAATCGCCTGAAACAGTCGCTAAAGCAACCAAAACACTGATGTTGAAAGAAAACAGGATTCCAGGCTATTTTTGTACGGACATGGGGAAAGAATTTATAGGGCGAGCTTTTCAGAACATGTTGTCAGAGTTTAATATCAGCTATTACACTTCCAACTCTATACATAAAGCATCTTTAGCTGAAAGAGTTCAATGTACCATAAAGGAACGCATGCACCGTTATTTTACACATAAAAACACGCTCAGATATATAAACGTTCTCGATTCACTGGCTTCATCCTACAACCGCTCACACCACCGTACGATCGGTACAACGCCTAACGATGTTTTAGAAAGAGGCAGGCGTCCGAGAAGTGATGGACCACCACCACCACCGCCACCACAATCTGTGCGTTTCTAAATCAGTGATTATGTAAGGTTGTCACGTTCGGGAAATAAATTCGCGAAGGGTTTTGAGCAAGGAAGGACACGCGAGATTTTTAAAGTTAGGGCTATGAGGCCTAAAGGCGAGATAAGGATGTATTACGTTGAAGATTTGAATGGGGAAGAAATCTCGGTTTTTTTTTTACCGCGAGGAACTTCAGAAAGTGGCATTTAATTTAGGAAAAAATATGTTTAAAATTGAGAAAAGTTTAGCAACCAAAGGTACAGGAAAGAGAAAAATGTACCTGGTGAAGTGGCTAGGTTACCCAGAAAGCTTCAATACTTATATAAAAGCTGATGCAGTCATGAAGCTTAATTAGTATGCAGCATGGCCCTCAACCATTTCTACGTCACGCTCCCGTCCTCATCATCCCTGTCTGTACACCCTAACAATACACTGCCAATTTTGTAACAGAACTCCATGGTCCCATTGAATTGGGTCGTGATTTGTATGAGGTGGGGATATGTGAAATTCAGCTGGATACCATCTTTTGAAATATTGAATATAAAGATGCCGTTTTCACAATTCTTAGAAACTGATGAGTGTGCAAAAGCCGGCGGGGTAACTCGGGATGAAACTATACGTATCGCCCGGACTAAGGTTGCACAGTTTTTCAGTACAGCTGTGACACTAGGACCGGGACGCTATGGTTCGGTTGAGGATGTTGTGAGAGACTTAAACATATGTTTAAAAAACTCACACCTTACACTAATGCTAAAATCAAAGGCTAACAGAAATCTTAAGGACGGAAGTGTTCAAAATTATAACCGAGGGGCGTTATCGAGCAGCCTTCCAAAGAGACACCTTTCACGAGGCACCGGATGACTTGTCCAACTTAGTGTATCAGCTGAAGATGGAGAAATTGGATGTAAGCTCTCAGCCTCCAAACATGTGCTATATTTACAGCAATATAGCGGAACACCAGTTTGTTGGGGATACCCAGGCACGACTGCTGCGCGTAGCGCACATTCCCAACCATAGAGGACGGAGCTTGAGTATTACATATGACAGACCCCATTATGTGATTGTCTCAACTAATCTAATAACTAATATCTCAATATATATAAGAACGATTGAGGATAAAATTTCCCATTCGGAGACGGGAGCTTAACAGTGAAGCTACACTTTCGGCGCACTGAGTTATAATGTCCAGGAAACCATTCACGGTATACCGAGGGGTGAGATACCAGCGTGGTAGTGGACTTGGGTCCATTTTTTCATCCATACTGCGCACAGCTGTACCACCACTGAAGAGGGGGGCTAGGTACGTTGGGAGGAAGGCGTTACAAACAGGTTTTAACGCGGCAGAGGAAATGCTAGCGGGAACTAAACCTAAAGAAGCTCTAAAAAAACATTTACAACGTACACGGGATGGAATCATCAAAGATGCTAAGAGAAAAATGCGTGGCGGAGGAAAGAAGAGAATTGATAGGAAGAAGGGGGTACCAACACGTGGTGTAAAGAAGAGAACTATTAGGAAGAAGAAGGGGTCCCGTGGTATTAAACGTAAAAGGGCGTCAAAAAAGAAGTGTTCTAAGCGTATGAGAACTATGACCGATCATTTTTTAACTGATATAAACTGCGGACGCTACTCTCACGAATCATAGATTGACTGATACTCGTCGGGGGAGGTGGCACTGTTTCTAACTCACCATGGCACGTTTCATTCATCCTTGCAGTTCACAGTGCTGTAAATCGGAGCTATCCCTCTTTGAGCTGCCTCCAACTCAAGTTTCTATTGAGCACAGTGACTTTATTACAATTAACCCTTTAAGCACGATTAGTTCACCCAGTGCCCCTATAGAGTTCGTGATACCCAGCTCAGGCCCTTACTTTTTTGATCCCAGTTGTATGGACATGTACACTAAACTACGCATAGCTCATTCTGATGGAACGGATTGCGATGATAATTATGCTGCATACTCCGAAACAAACTTTCTGCACACCATATTCAGCCAGTGTGACGTATATTTAAATCAGACTAACATCTCGGCAGGCACGGGGTACTACCACCTACGATCGTATCCAGAAAATGTCCTCACCTTTTCAAAAGAAGCGAAGGATACCTTTTTATCTGCCGAGGGGTATTACCACACTAAAGATGAGGGTAGTATAAAGGATAAATTTAAAAATTCTAAAAAAAAGATATATGAATGTTTTGGACGCCTGCATACAGACTTTACATTCCAGGAGAAGTTGCTTATGAACGGGGGTAGATATGAAATTGAAGCTTACCCGCACGAGCCCTGAGATCTGTATAAATCTGGGCGCTGACCAAGAAGAAAGCGCGAAACCTGTTGTGATCCATATCATGGAGGCATATTTGCGTATACGCCGAGTGAAGCTAAGTTCCGCGAAACATATAGAAATTGAGAAAGAACTGTTACACACCACAGTGAAATACCCAATTAACAGGGTACAGATCAAACTGTACACGATCCCCACAGGATTGGCATCGAAACAGATAGAAAACATCGCTCTTGGAGTACTGCCTAAAAGGATTTTAATTGGAATGCAAGACCACGCTTCGACGAATGGGGATTATAAAAAGAGTGCCTTGAAGTTTGAAAATTTTGGGCTTAAAAATATTACTTTATATATTAATGGCGTCGCATTGGGTGGGACAATGAATATGGACTACTCGTCAGGTGCTGTGTTCCCGCTCTGCGCAAGAGCATACAGCAGTTTAGCCCATAACACAGGGGTGTGTGACGAACTTGGAATCGGCCTAACACAGAAAGAATTTGTGGATCAGTTTAATATTTACTCATTTGACGTTACGCCTGACTTGACTGCTGGCGTAAGCACCCATTTAAACTCGCAGCAGACCGGTGCGATTTCAGTGCGTTTGGATTTCGCCAAGCCTACAGACGCGCCTATTAGTGTACTAATGTATCTAGAAACACAGTCCCTAATAGAACTGGACCGTTTCCGTAACATAAGCACAGATTTTTAAAATGGATGCAAATACACTCCAGAGAGCGATGAAAAGTGACTGTTTCGCGCGTTCCAAATTTATCGGGGTTTTTGCAAAGAATGAAATAATGAAGCCGCCTAGCACGAGAAACTGGCACGGGGCAATCGTTAACACCGACATTGCGGGTGGCGAGAAAATTCACTGGTTTGCGATTTATTTTAAAACTAAGGAAAGAATGTATTATTTCGATTCACTCGGGCTCCCCCCATGGCATGACTCGACAATCGTAAATTTTATCGCGCAATTACGTGTGCCTGAGATAATTTGGGCCCCATATCAATTTCAAAGCTTTTACAGTGAAACATGTGGGCTATATTGTATATTGTTTCTCATACACATGTCGCGCGGGAATGGATTTGTGAATTTTTTAAAATTATTCGATTTGTGTGACACAAGTATGAACGATAAATATGTATGCAAACAGATAAAAAAAAAATTCCCACATGTTGCAACCCCCTGTCATTTGTAAGCCCTATATTGTGTAAATCTGTATATATATTTATAACAATAAAGAATTGGGTGCTGCCCCTTTTTGTACATGTTTAATAAATGAAAATAATGTGTTTTGTTAATATCCTAAAAAATACATAATCTCTGCGACGACAGCGCATTCGGATGAGCGGTTGTGTGACAATACCATGACATCTGATTCGCAGCGTGGTGTGGATACCACTTCGTTCGCCACCCTTTCTCCAAAAGTTTTTATAATCTCTTCTAACTCCGTTTCGCTCCTGTAAAATAAAGAGAAAATTATTTTTAAAAACGAATGCACTTCTTAAAAGTGCATTCGTTTCTAAAAACCTAGCTGTACAAGAAATATAAACATACCATATATATATATATATATATACGGAAATAGTGATAAAAGATGTAGAGAATAACTGAAAATGCTTTGCAATTATGGCTTCTTTATAAGATAACACCGATTGAAACGTTATATATATATAGGTCGTGAATAAGGCCAGGTTATATTATAAACGAGAAAAGAGCCGGTTAAATCAATGAGCATAATTTACCTTGTAGAAAGGTCTACCTACTTTTAAAATACTATACGGGATGAAAACACTCACATTAGCTCGTCTACAAATTCGGGATCGCTTGGCTGACTATGATTCAATACTGTAACCTCTGCATCGCTGGGTGGGGTGCTCGGCGAAGCACTCGCTCTCCTTTCGCCGAAAGTGTTTATAACACGGTCTAACTCCGTGGCGGTCCTGTAATTAAAATAATTGTCATGGATTTGAGGCGAATAAAAGTGATAGCTAAAATTATTTTTAAAATCGAATGCACTTCTTAAAAGTTTAATATTTCTGAAAACCTAGCTGTATAAGAAATATAAACATGCCATATATAGGTCGTGAATAAGGCATAAACTATTTTCAAAACATGTTTGTAATGGGTCTTATAAATCTAATTTATAGTGAGTAACTACCAGGTTATATATAACGAGAAAAGATCCGGTTAAATCAGTGAGTATAATTTATCTGCACAATAGAACCGTATATCTCGACACTACCCAAACAATACACACACACACACACACCACACACACACACATATATATATATATATATATATATATATATATGTGTGTGTGTATGGGAATATGCATTAAATAAAGGCCTGCGACAAGTTAACTGAACTGGGGTATAGAAGCGAGACGTGAAAGCTGCAAAGACTACTACGTGTCTAATTGAATAAATTCTAAAAAAATATGGACTTGAAAACAGTCAAGCTTCTCGATATCTCATCACTGTTTACGCTATATATATATGAGAATGAAAATTAAATTTGAAAACGCGTTTATAACACGGTCTAACTCCGTGGCGGTCCTGTAATTAAAGTAATTGTCATGGATTTGAGGCGAATAAAAGTGATGGCTAAAATTATTTTTAAAAACGAATGCACTTCTTAAAAGTTTAATACTCCTGAAAACCTAGCTGCACAAGAAATATAAACATGCCATATATAGGTCGTGAATAAGGCATAAACTATTTTCAAAACGTGTTTGTAATGGGTCTTATAAATCTAATTAATAGTGAGTAACTACCAGGTTATATTATAAACGAGAAAAGATCCGGTTAAATCAGTGAGTATAATTTATCTGCACAATAGGACCGTATATCTCGACACTACCCAAACAACACACACACACACACACACATATATATATATATATATATATATAATATATACACATTTAAATGTGGGAATGTGCATTAAATAAAGGCCTGCGACAAGTTAACTGAACTGGGGTATAGAAGCGAGACGTGAAAGCTGCACAGATTACTACGTGTCTAGTTGAATAAATTCTAAAAAAATATGGACTTCAAAACATTCAAGCTTCTCGATATCTCATCACTGTTTACGCTATATATATATATATATATATATATATATATATATATAAGCTACTTACATCTGAATTGAATTGATTGTGGATTCGCGCAGTTCGTCACAATTTTCCGCAATGCTCTGAGATGAGAAAAGTTCGCGGTTATCTGTGACACTGAAAAGATACACTGCCGCATGACTGCCGTGATCTCCTTCAAAAAACAGCTCGGGAGAGTTATAGAGATTCGCCAATGTTGCGGGATTCGATAACCGGAGAAACTGGATCTATGCGTTGAAGTGCCCCATTTATAAGGGGTATGTTACCGCCCACAAGCGGGGTCCATAGCTTCCTATTGGGTCGCTGCGAGAATTGGGGCGGAGTTTAGGACTTGGTCGAGCATTTTCAACCAACCCGAGAGCAACGCTCCCTTTTCACGAGCAATGAATGGGAGGAGCCACGAAGGGTAGGGCGTGGTTTAGGCATATGCATATTCAAAAACGAGAACATTCAGGTATACCGCGCGGTGATTGGCAGACGGCCATCTGGGCTGGATGGAGCATCATACCCTTTTGTTGGATATACCGGTTCATTCACGTATTCCTGGATTTCGAAAAGTTTTTTTTATTTAGGTTTGGCCGAGAAATACCTGCATATTGTGAGAGAATGGGGTTTTGTCTAGCATTAATACAATCATATTCGCCGAAACGTGGACCTGCGACCTTTTGACGGGTAGAACAAAGCTTTGTCCACATTTGCCGATATAAAACGTGCCTTTTCCCAGTTGGCAAAAGCTTTTTTTACAAATGTTAACAATTAAACCGTGTGTATATATATATATATATATATATATATATATATATATATTATATGTGTGTGTGTGTGTGTGTGTATTGTTTTTGGTAGTGTCGAGATATACGGTTCTATTGTTCCCCATCTCGGCTTATTTTCGGGAAGGAAATGTGTTTACAAGTTTCCAGAATTTTTATTGTTCTCTGCCCTTCTGGTATAATTCAATTTGGAATATTTTTCTCTATTTTTCTGTGTTGTATTGTGCGTGTTGCGAACGCTATCAGCCATACGGCCCATTTGTGGTTGATGATTCGTGATCCTCGACCTGAAAACACCCTCGTATTGGTTTTAAAAATAGAATAAATAACAAATTATATTTTTAGGACACTCTGAATAACATGTACTGTCTGTGGCGCGTTGTGTGTGTGTGTGTGTGTGTGTGTGTGTGTGGTTCTCTCTCTGTAAGTATATATATATATGTTTTTTCTTTTCACGCATATTATACCACGTGACCACAAAAATTGTCCCTGTTTTTAATCGCTTATTACTCAGTCATTATTGCAGCTTCACCAATGAAATAAAAGCATTCGAAAGAGAACATTTTAAAGTTTTAATTTATTCTACATGTGTTCAAAGTGATGTCCCTGGACATTCTTACATTTCACACAACGGAAAGGAAGTTATTTATTACATTTTCCAAAACGCTGCATTCAATGGACTGTACACTCTCTACCACCGCTTGCTTTAATTCTCTCGATAGAGGATGGCTCTTGCCTGAATACTTTGTCCTTGACAAATCCACAGTGAAAAAAGTCCAAAGGTGATAGATCGGGAGATCTTGCGGCCAGGGACTGCGAGCGATAAAGAATCTTTGTTCAAAAATCTTGTTAAACATTCCAGTGATTGCCTAGTTGTGTGGGCTGTTGCTCCGTCTTGCTGAAACCACTTTTACTGCAGTTTTCTTTTCAAAACAGTGTCAGCATTTCTACATATCTTTCTGAAGTTACTGAAAGCGGTCTCCTTGTCTCTGGTCCTCAAAAAGTAAGGACCATAAACCTTGCTGCTACTCAAACCACACACCAGACAGTAACTTTTGGTGAATGCAGAGGTTTCTCCAAGTGTATATTTGGCTTGTTTTGTGACCAACACCGGTAATTCTGTCTGTTGATGAACCCATTGAGATAGATGTGGCATTCATCACTGAATTTATGTCACTTAATCTTATCTGTTGTTCAATTATGTTTCAATGCGTTCACAAAACATCAAACGACGCTGGTAGTCTTGTTCGCTAAGCTGTTGCAAACATAATTTTGAATGACTTCATTCTCAAATCCAACGTGATTATTTTCCGAATGCTCTCCCGTTTGATTCCTGTCACAGCTGATAGTCGTCTCACAGATTTCTTGTTGTCCGTTTCAAGCTGATTTGCGACTGAATCAATGTTTTCAGCGGTTCGCAACCTTTGCTGCGCCCAGAGTTGCCTTTATGCATGTTCTTGATTGAGCCGTGATGTTTCCATTTCGCGAAAATCCTGCGAATCGTTTTAGGATCTATAGTCCTTTGCTGACCGTATTGTCGTCTGAAAGACCGTTGGGTGGCAACTACCGAGCCATGTTTGATAATTTCTTCCGCGATGAAAACACGTTGCATGTCCGACAAATAACCATGATTGTGGTGGATAAAACTGTCATTTTTTTTTATAAGTACTGATTTCGTATCCAGGATATCGAAAAAATTAAATAAAACTTTTAAATATTCTTTTTCGAAAGCTTTTTATTTCATTTGTGAAGCTGCAATAATGACTGAGTAATAAGCGATTAAAAACAGGGACAATTTTTGTGGTAAAAAAAGACGGAGCAACAGCCCACACAACTAGGCAATCACTGGAATGTTTAACAAGATTTTTTGAACAAAGATTCATTTCTCATCGCTCGCAGTTTCCCTGGCCCGCAAGATCTCCCGATCTATCACCTTTGGACTTTTTTCTCTGGGGATTTGTCAAGGACAAAGTATTCAGGCAAGAGCCATCCTCTATCGAAGAATTAAAGCAAGCGGTGGTAGAGAGTGTACAGTCCATTGAATGCAGCGTTTTGGAAAATGTAATAAATAACTTCCTTTCCCGTTGTGTGAAATGTAAGAATGTCCAGGGACGTCACTTTGAACACGTAGAATAAATTAAAACTATAAAAATGTTCTCTTTCGAATGCTTTTTATTTCATTTGTGAAGCTGCAATAATGACTGAGTAATAAGCGATTAAAAACAGGGACAATTTTTGCGGTCACGTGGTATATTTGTTTGGAGAATAATGGTTTTAAATAAGTTATAATAAAAGACAAAACACAGCGATATATTTTTTTAATATTCATTTAGCCGGATCATATATATATATATATATATATATATATATATATATAACGTAAAGAACGACGCTTGTATAGGAGATATTCCGCGCAAGACGAGAGAGAGAAAACGGAACAAATGAAAAAATGAAGTAACCACCTGGGAATCGAACCCGGGATCTTCCGATTGCCGGTCAGACGCGATACCATTACACCATGGACTTCACTCTTCCAAATGCCGTAATTCTTCTACATACTCGCAGAAACCAATGCCCCAAGGGGGCACCTCCCGCATGCCGTAACATTATATACATTCAACTGCAAGAACACGCAGTATAAATAACGTAAAGAACGACGCTTGTAGAGGAGATATTCCGCGCAAGACGAGAGAGAGAAAACGGAACAAATGAAAAATTGAAGTAACCACCTGGGAATCGAACCCGGGATCTTCCGATTGCCGGTCAGACGCGATACCATTACACCATGGACTTCACTCTTCCAAATGCCGTAATTCTTCTACATACTCGCAGAAACCAATGCCCCAAGGGGGCACTCCCGCATGCCGTAACATTATATACATTCAACTGCAAAGAACACGCAGTATAAATAACGTAAAGAACGACGCTTGTATAGGAGATATTCCGCGCAAGACGAGAGAGAGAAAACGGAACAAATGAAAAAATGAAGTAACCACCTGGGAATCGAACCCGGGATCTTCCGATTGCCGGTCAGACGCGATACCATTACACCATGGACTTCACTCTTCCAAATGCCGTAATTCTTCTACATACTCGCAGAAACCAATGCCCCAAGGGGCACCTCCCGCATGCCGTAACATTATATACATTCAACTGCAAAGAACACGCAGTATAAATAACGTAAAGAACGACGCTTGTATAGGAGATATTCCGCGCAAGACGAGAGAGAGAAAACGGAACAAATGAAAAAATGAAGTACCACCTGGGAATCGAACCCGGGATCTTCCGATTGCCGGTCAGACGCGATACCATTACACCATGGACTTCACTCTTCCAAATGCCGTAATTCTTCTACATACTCGCAGAAACCAATGCCCCAAGGGGGCACCTCCCGCATGCCGTAACATTATATACATTCAACTGCAAAGAACACGCAGTATAAATAACGTAAAGAACGACGCTTGTATAGGAGATATTCCGCGCAAGACGAGAGAGAGAAAACGGAACAAATGAAAAAATGAAGTAACCACCTGGGAATCGAACCCGGGATCTTCCGATTGCCGGTCAGACGCGATACCATTACACCATGGACTTCACTCTTCCAAATGCCGTAATTCTTCTACATACTCGCAGAAACCAATGCCCCAAGGGGGCACCTCCCGCATGCCGTAACATTATATACATTCAACTGCAAAGAACACGCAGTATAAATAACGTAAAGAACGACGCTTGTATAGGAGATATTCCGCGCAAGACGAGAGAGAGAAAACGGAACAAATGAAAAAATGAAGTAACCACCTGGGAATCGAACCGGGATCTTCCGATTGCCGGTCAGACGCGATACCATTACACCATGGACTTCACTCTTCCAAATGCCGTAATTCTTCTACATACTCGCAGAAACCAATGCCCCAAGGGGGCACCTCCCGCATGCCGTAACATTATATACATTCAACTGCAAAGAACACGCAGTATAAATAACGTAAAGAACGACGCTTGTATAGGAGATATTCCGCGCAAGACGAGAGAGAGAAAACGGAACAAATGAAAAAATGAAGTAACCACCTGGGAATCGAACCCGGGATCTTCCGATTGCCGGTCAGACGCGATACCATTACACCATGGACTTCACTCTTCCAAATGCCGTAATTCTTCTACATACTCGCAGAAACCAATGCCCCAAGGGGGCACCTCCCGCATGCCGTAACATTATATACATTCAACTGCAAAGAACACGCAGTATAAATAACGTAAAGAACGACGCTTGTATAGGAGATATTCCGCGCAAGACGAGAGAGAGAAAACGGAACAAATGAAAAAATGAAGTAACCACCTGGGAATCGAACCCGGGATCTTCCGATTGCCGGTCAGACGCGATACCATTACACCATGGACTTCACTCTTCCAAATGCCGTAATTCTTCTACATACTCGCAGAAACCAATGCCCCAAGGGGGCACCTCCCGCATGCCGTAACATTATATACATTCAACTGCAAAGAACACGCAGTATAAATAACGTAAAGAACGACGCTTGTATAGGAGATATTCCGCGCAAGACGAGAGAGAGAAAACGGAACAAATGAAAAAATGAAGTAACCACCTGGGAATCGAACCCGGGATCTTCCGATTGCCGGTCAGACGCGATACCATTACACCATGGACTTCACTCTTCCAAATGCCGTAATTCTTCTACATACTCGCAGAAACCAATGCCCCAAGGGGGCACCCCGCATGCCGTAACATTATATACATTCAACTGCAAAGAACACGCAGTATAAATAACGTAAAGAACGACGCTTGTATAGGAGATATTCCGCGCAAGACGAGAGAGAGAAAACGGAACAAATGAAAAAATGAAGTAACCACCTGGGAATCGAACCCGGGATCTTCCGATTGCCGGTCAGACGCGATACCATTACACCATGGACTTCACTCTTCCAAATGCCGTAATTCTTCTACATACTCGCAGAAACCAATGCCCCAAGGGGGCACCTCCCGCATGCCGTAACATTATATACATTCAACTGCAAAGAACACGCAGTATAAATAACGTAAAGAACGACGCTTGTATAGGAGATATTCCGCGCAAGACGAGAGAGAGAAAACGGAACAAATGAAAAAATGAAGTAACCACCTGGGAATCGAACCCGGGATCTTCCGATTGCCGGTCAGACGCGATACCATTACACCATGGACTTCACTCTTCCAAATGCCGTAATTCTTATACCCCTCTTCTGCCCCTTGGGGCATTGGTTTCTGCGAGTATGTAGAAGAATTACGGCATTTGGAAGAGTGAAGTCCATGGTGTAATGGTATCGCGTCTGACCGGCAATCGGAAGATCCCGGGTTCGATTCCCAGGTGGTTACTTCATTTTTTCATTTGTTCCGTTTTCTCTCTCTCGTCTTGCGCGGAATATCTCCTATACAAGCGTCGTTCTTTACGTTATTTATACTGCGTGTTCTTTGCAGTTGAATGTATATAATGTTACGGCATGCGGGAGGTGCCCCCTTGGGGCATTGGTTTCTGCGAGTATGTAGAAGAATTACGGCATTTGGAAGAGTGAAGTCCATGGTGTAATGGTATCGCGTCTGACCGGCAATCGGAAGATCCCGGGTTCGATTCCCAGGTGGTTACTTCATTTTTTCATTTGTTCCGTTTTCTCTCTCTCGTCTTGCGCGGAATATCTCCTATACAAGCGTCGTTCTTTACGTTATTTATACTGCGTGTTCTTTGCAGTTGAATGTATATAATGTTACGGCATGCGGGAGGTGCCCCCTTGGGGCATTGGTTTCTGCGAGTATGTAGAAGAATTACGGCATTTGGAAGAGTGAAGTCCATGGTGTAATGGTATCGCGTCTGACCGGCAATCGGAAGATCCGGGTTCGATTCCCAGGTGGTTACTTCATTTTTTCATTTGTTCCGTTTTCTCTCTCTCGTCTTGCGCGGAATATCTCCTATACAAGCGTCGTTCTTTACGTTATTTATACTGCGTGTTCTTTGCAGTTGAATGTATATAATGTTACGGCATGCGGGAGGTGCCCCCTTGGGGCATTGGTTTCTGCGAGTATGTAGAAGAATTACGGCATTTGGAAGAGTGAAGTCCATGGTGTAATGGTATCGCGTCTGACCGGCAATCGGAAGATCCCGGGTTCGATTCCCAGGTGGTTACTTCATTTTTTCATTTGTTCCGTTTTCTCTCTCTCGTCTTGCGCGGAATATCTCCTATACAAGCGTCGTTCTTTACGTTATTTATACTGCGTGTTCTTTGCAGTTGAATGTATATAATGTTACGGCATGCGGGAGGTGCCCCCTTGGGGCATTGGTTTCTGCGAGTATGTGAAGAATTACGGCATTTGGAAGAGTGAAGTCCATGGTGTAATGGTATCGCGTCTGACCGGCAATCGGAAGATCCCGGGTTCGATTCCCAGGTGGTTACTTCATTTTTTCATTTGTTCCGTTTTCTCTCTCTCGTCTTGCGCGGAATATCTCCTATACAAGCGTCGTTCTTTACGTTATTTATACTGCGTGTTCTTTGCAGTTGAATGTATATATATATATATATATATATATATATATATATATATATAAAGCATAGTTACCAAAAGCGCCAGAGTGCTGGGCTAAAACATCCCTTTAAAAACAAAGATGTAACGGTGTTTTATTGAATAATTTTTCGTGTTTTAAACAGTTTGCTGTAACGTCGTTTTATTGATTCCTTGTACACAATAATATATTTTATTTGGTTGGGTGATTGTATGCTTCAGCAGGGTGGCACTGACGCTTGTCTGAGGTGTACGGCCCAGCAACAGAGCTGACCTAGACTGGGGTTGGTGCCCGGATACATTTAGCATACTGTGGCATTTAGCTTGATGCAGTGGCTGTCACTGGCGCGTGCCCGGCTTCAATTAGCATACTGTGGCACTTAGCTTGAGGCACTGGCTGCCTAAGCCAACTGGCGGCTTAAGTCAACTGGCTGCTTAGGGGCACTATAAGAGGAGGGTCTTTGCGGCGGATCCATATGAGCTCGGCAGTCCGCCGAGCAAACACCCTCCTCTTCCTCTCTTGCTATCTCTTTCTGCTCCTTTGGGGGGTGAGGAAACCCCTTCCTCCCCAAAGAGGCGCCCTTAGGATAGGCATGCTCCTTTGGGGGGGTTCAGCTTGGGGGAGAACTCCGCCTCCAAGTTGCATACCCCTTGCAATCCCATTTTGGGGTTGGCAGCAAAGGTTGGCACTCCCCTTTGGGGGGATCAGCTTGGGGGATACCTCCAGGTTGCATACCCCTTGCAGTCCCATTTCGGGCTGGCAACAAACGAGGGTGGGGGTGGCACTCTTGCAACAAAAGGGGTGGGGGTGGCACTCTTGCAACAAATGGGGTGGGTGGCACTCTTGCAACAAAGGGGGGTGGGTAGCACTCTTGCAACATTACGTAATGTTATGCAACATTGTAATGCAATTGCACTTATACATTTTGCGGGCATACTACTTACACAAATGGGATACTAAACTAGGTTTTGTAGAAGCGGAATCTAGAATTTTTTTTCTTCCTCACGGTCGACCAATTATTTCAACGGTAGATTAAAGCGTTTACATAGTTTCTTGGGGTCGGTCAGCATCTTGGGGTCGATCAGCATCTGGGGCCGGGGGCAAATGCCCCCTTTGCCCCCATTATAATCCGCTACTGATTGCGCTCAGGCTCTTCCTAAGTACGCCGGCTTCCAACTGTTCTGCCGAAAGCTCTTTTTCTGTACTGCGACGACTAAAGAACTACCTACGGTCAGTGATGTCAGAAAATCGTCTCAACTCTTTAGATATCCTTAGTATTGAATCGGAACTCACGAGAGCTCTTAGCTATACAGATCTTATTGATTCCTTCGCTGCTCAGCAATCTCGGCGGAAACTGCTTTGAGTATTCTACAACGGTCGATTTCGTAACTAAACATAAAAATCGTAAAGATAACCTACAATGCATTTCTGTTCACACATTTAAGGGATTGTTTTATATATATATACAGGGTGTCCGAGAATTATCTGTACAATTTTTGGCTGTTATTAAAAGTCAACCATGAAGTGTAGAAATTCCAGTGTGTCCCATTTTACAAAGAAACTCATTAAGTTTTTTCTGATAACACGTTTTGACAAGTTTTTCTTTTTTGTACGCGGGTGACAGACATTGATGATTTAAAAGCAAGAATCACAGCTGCTATTGAGCGAATTGATGTGGATATGCTGCAGCGTACATGGCAACATTTGGATTATCGAGTGGATGTTTTGCGAATCACTGATGGTGCACATATCGAATGTTTGTAACAACGTTACTTTAATAAAAGAAACCTTTGAATATACAGATTCTAAATAATCTTGTTTAAGAATTTTACGTGTGTTATCAAGAATTTTATTAAAAGATGAAATTGTACAGATAATTTTCGGACACACTGGAATTTCTAAAAAACTTGTCAAAACTTGGTATCAGAAAAAACTTAATGAGATTCTCTGTAAAATGGGACAACACTGGAATTTCTACACTTCATGGTTGACTTTTAATAACAGCCAAAAATTGTACAGATAATTCTCGGACACCCTGTATATATATGTATATATATATATATATATATATATATATATATACAGGGGTTGGACAAAATAATATAAACACCTTGATAAATGGCGGTTTTTATTCTTAATATGGAGATGCTCCTCCTTTAGCGGCAATAACAGCTGCAATGCGTCGGGGAATTGATTCATACAACTTTTGGACAGTTTTTAACGACCCCAGCGGTGTGGATTGGTGCATTATCATCCTGGAAGACGGCGCCGCCATTGGGAAACAGCGTTTGGACCATGGGATGGACCTGGTCAGCCAATATTGACAGATAGACCTGGGCGTTAACCCTACCATGCAGTACTACAGCTGGGCCAAGGGTATTCCACGATATTGCTGCCCAAACCATCACAGATCCGCCTCCATGCTTAACGGTTGGGGTCAGGCAGTCGGGGTCATAAGCATCTTTAGGCTGTCTCCAGACGTAAACTCGACCGTAACATGGAAATAGCGTAAAGGAGGATTCGTCGGAGTAGACTACATTCTTCCACCGGTCGATTGACCAATTCTTATGGTCATTACACCATTTTCTACGCCGCTCAATGTTGATGTGCGAAAGGAAGGTTTTGGCAATTGCAGCCCTCCCATGGTATCCAGCTCCATGGAGCTCGCGACGTACAGTTCTGGTCGATACCGGGCTTGCAAGATGCTGGTTAAGCTCTGCAGTCACTTTTGGAGCTGTGGTCTTATGGTTCTTTGTCACAATGCGCTTTAGCACCCAGCGGTCTCGATCACACAGCTTCTTCTTGCGTCCACTATTGCATTTGTCGGTGCTTGTCTTTCCATGGTTTTGGTATGCAGACATGACCATAGAGACAGTTCCTCTGGATACATTGAACATCTGAGCGGTTTTCGTCACCGATGCACCAGCCATCCGCGCTCCGACAATTTGCCCTCGTTGGAAGTCTGACAGGTCTTTCATAACTGCTAATTCATAATTCACTCAGATCTGTAAAAACAACGTGAGGGTTATAACATGACGTATACACTCTCTGTTACGCATTTAAATAGGTTTGCCAGTCATTTGACCGTTTACTTTGTGTCTGAGCAGTCCGTAAAGATAACCGGTGAAATTGGCGGGTGTTCATATTATTTTGTCTAACCCCTCTCTCTCTCTCTCTCTCTCTCTCTCTCTCTCTCTCTCTATATATATATATATATATATATATATATATATTATTGTATTATATTATATATATATATTAGTGGTGGACCGGATATCCGCATCATTTTTAACATCCGCATCCGCACTTCTGACTGCTGCGGATGTTATGCGGATATTACCTCTAATAAATTATGCAATTTACAATTAAATTAGCTCATAAATTAGCTTATAAGGCCCAATCATGCACATTTCATGTAAAGTATTAATTATTACTGAACAAACAAATATATAAACCTCAAAATATAAATACCTGGTAACACAGAAAATTGAATGAAACTTGTTTCATTGAATTTTCTGTGGCTGAAACTCTTGAGAAAGTTTTCTTTGTATCATAATGAAAATATTAATATTAATTTTAATTCTTATGCATTGCCTGCCATAATAGTAATATCACGAAATTTTAAAAATTATGTCATATATTTATAATTCTATATTATATTGATAAATTAATTAAATATCCGCATCCGCGGATATTAAAATTAAAGATCCGCATCCGCACGCATCCGCAGATGTTGAAAAACTGATATCCGGTCCACCACTAATACACACACACACACACATATTATATATATATATATATATATATATATATATATATATATTATCATAACATATATAATATATTATGATTGATATAAAAATACCTTATATGTTAAGATATATTTTGCTAGAGTAAATGCCTAAACCATTTGACTGCATTTTACTGAAAACCCTTATATCAAATAACTATTTATTGCTAAATGGTAACTTCATAAGTGTCCGAAGGACGGCGAAATCAGTATGGCCCTTAGCACCAGGAAACCTAAATCCGCCCCTGGTTACGGCCATATAGTTATTTTTTCGAAATTCAGGTGATGACATCTTAAGATTATCTGGGCTTGGGGTCAGTGCTGTGCTCGTTACTTTATAAATGTAGTGCCGTTACCGTTACTGTTACTACAGTCTAAATGTAACGCCGTTATCGTTACAGTTACCATTTTTAAAAAGTAACGAGTAACGGCACCGTTACACGTTACCGTTACTTTTAATTAAATGTAAATATATTATATATATGCATAGGTATATTATAATTTATATATATCCATAAAATATTATATTATATAAACATTCGCTTGTGCGAGTATGTGTTGGTTTGTATCAACTGGTTAATGCATAGGCTATGAAGTCTGTGCATGTCTTCATTGCGTTGTTACGACTTATAAGGCATAATATTTTCAAAAAAGTGAAACAAAATTACTGCAAGATTTATTACTAGGAATTGCAACATAACAGAGGATGTAGCATACTATTGATACTAATTTACTAATGCTAGAATATACCAGGAAAGTTTAGTTTTGCAAAACAATAATACGAAATACTAAAGAACTGAATCAAATGAGTTATTGTGCATGGCAATGATAATTGAAATTTATTAGCTAAATATACAAACTTAAGAACTATTATTCCAAAGATCTTTAGTGGCCTTTAAGAAAATAATCTCAAAAGTTGCAGCTAAGATCGAGCCTCGTTTCGGACGCAGTATATCCTTCCCTACTGAAAAAAACTCGCTCAACAGCAGCACTAGATGGTATAGGAGTGTTAAGTTTAATAAACATATTTTTAAAGTTAGTGGATGGGAAGGATGCAGAGCTAACGTGCCGTAAAGGCCTAGATGAGAGGAATGACGAAACCTCTGTTGAACTTAGGTCCCTCCCTGCTCCAGGGTTCTTCGCCTTTTTACTTTGACAGTGCTGTCAGTTTAGGGGGAGAGGTGGATGGGGGTAGGCTGCCAGCATGCCAACGGCCAACATGCACACCTCGCTCATAGTAACGTCGTTACTGAAAGAGTTACTTGATTTGAAATGTAACGCCGTTACCGCTACCGTTACTAAAAAAGTACCGCCTTACGTAACGGCCGTTACTTGTAACACGTTACTTCCCAGCTCTGCTTGGGGTTATATGCAGTGCGTCGTTTCGTGCTGATTAACATCAAATTATATTAGTAGTTACTTTGAAAAACAAGCAGCTATGTACTACTGGTTTTGACAGTAGGAAGTATACTTCAGGTGGATTATATTTAAGACTAAAATCACGGCGAGCATTGCAGTAGTTTGTACTGAAATAAAATGTGAAATAAGCAAGAAACAGGAAGGGCCTTGTGGCGCAATGGATAACGCGTCTGACTACGGATCAGGAGATTCCAGGTTCGAATCCTGGCAAGGTCGGAGATACATTTTTTAAAAATTTATTTATTGTAACTGTATTATTACAAATGTGATCAACATAACGCACTACGTTATAATATAATATAGTGTCGTACTAAGACGCAATTTTTCTTCAGATGCTTCTACAGGCTGTTCGAAAAGTCCCGTCAGCCCCTACAAAATGTACATATTATAATACCAATTTTATTTTTGTGTGATTAATTGTATTTATATGTGGTAGGTGTAATTTAAGAAACAAGTCACTAGCAACAATTACTTTAATTACAGTAAATACAGTTAGTAAATACAGTCATTAACAAATGACTGGCCGTATGGTTTCATGGCGAGATCTTTTGTTATGTGATCTCTCATTGTGGACACGGGGACTGCAAGTTCTTGTGATCGTTACCGAAGTGATTTTTTTCCGGTGAACGACCCACCGATGCAATCACACCTTCACATTATTTTGCTCGTGTTGTTGGTCTTCCTACCCGTGGTCTGTCCTTGATGGAGCCAGTTTCAAACAGCTTTTTCTCCCAGCGTAATACCGTCTTGCTTGGTGGTGCAGCCTTATTGAATCTTGTGTTGAAATCATTCTGGATATCATGCATGATTTTACCAGTATGTGACCTTTCATGAGCCCATGTGCTTATCACTATTCCTTCCTCCAGAGTGTAAGGTAAGTGGACTGGTCTGCCATTTTTTAGACAACTCTAATACTTGGAAAAGAAAAAATGTCAATGAATCACATATAAATTCAATTAATCACACAAAAATAAAATTGGTATTACAATATGTACATTTTGTAGGGGAATGACAGGACTTTTCGAACAACCTGTGCATTTAATCCTAGATTAGACACGAGAAATAAACAAGTATTAGAGTAATGTACATTTAATCCTAGATTAGACGCGAGAAATAAACAAGTAATGTACACTTAATCCTGGATTTTTATTAGTATTCCATTATTAATCGAGATTCACTGTTCAGCAAATTAATTTCGTGATTAAGTAACTCGTGTCTGGGTCAAAATTATACTAGTCAAAATTATACTAGTGTAAATGCGTAAAAACAAAGCTCAGAATGCAAAAGGAATGAAGTCTGACGCTATACTAACTTTCTTAAAGCTGGTCGCCATTCTTGTGATGAGAAATTTACTCCCGAAGTTCGTTTGATTTAGGCCATCTTTTTGTGATTGCCAGGTGTGGAATAATTTTGTTGTTACAGCAACCGAATTGTTTACTTTGTTGAAATTAATTTAGAAAATAATTCCTATATTTATATTTGGAGGTAAAGTTAGTGTCTTTAACATCATACCTACTAATTCCGAGTAGGCCCATCGCCTCTGATTTTTTACTGGCTTTACTTAGTCAGATCTAACTAAGTAAAGCCAATCATTTGCCATTTCTAGTCCAATACTATTTTTCAATTGCGTCCAGATATAATTTTTTTCTGCTGGCAATTGCATGCTATACAATATTTGTGCACCAAGAAACTTTTCTCTGCTAAAAGATGGTCCTTAAGAAACAGTTTTATAAAGAAGAGTTTTTCAGCAGAAACAGAAGCTACAAAACTGTTTGCATGGTGGATGTTAGTAGTATGCCTGCAAAATGCCAGAGTGCAGAAATGTTACGTAATGTTGCAAGAGTGCCAACCCCCACCCATTGTTGCAGTGCATCCCCCACCCCCATTTGTTGCAAGGCACCCCCCTTTGTTGCCAACCCCAAAATGGGGTTGCAAGGGGTATGCAACCTGGAGTTATCCCCCAAGCTGATTCCCCCCCAAAGGGGAGTGCCAACCCCAAAATGAGGTTGCAAGGGGTATGCAACTTGGAGTTATCCCCCCAGCTGAACCCCCCAAAAGGGCATACCTAACCTAAGGGAGCCTCTTTGGGGAGAAGTTGGAACGGCCTCACCCCCCAAAGGGGCAGAGAGAGAGAGAGAGAGAGAGAGAGGAAGGTAGAGAGACCCACAGTTGGGAACCCAGAGAAAGGGTGTTCGCTTGACTGCCAGCCAAGCTCATATGACTCCTTCAACCGCCCGCCGTTCTCTTATAGGCCCCTAATCAGCCAGTTGGCTGAGTTGCCAGATAGCACCATGTATTTAATTATTCCTTATATTCAGCCATTTGGCTGCTGAGTTGCCAGATATCGCCATGTATTGAATTATTCCATATATTAATGTTGGCTTAGAATGCTGAGTTGCCAGATAGCAATAATTATTTAATTTATTCCATATATTATTCAGCCATTTGGCTTAGAAGGTTATGTAGCCAGATAGCATTTTAATTGTTTAGGTATTCCTTATTAGGGAGAGTTGCTAAATACCACCCTTTATTTTTAATTTTTATTTATATTATGGAGAGATGCTAAATACCACCATTTATTTTAATTTTTATTTATATTATGGAGAGTTGTTAAATACCACCATTTATTTTAATTTTTATTTCTGTGAGGATAGTTGTCAGGTACCACCATTTATTTTAATTCACACGATTTACCAAAGCAGCTGAATTTTCTCCTTAAAGTTATTGAGGACTAATTATTTTAACATTAAAAGAAATACATTTAATCTGAATTAAATAAAATACCGTTAATTCATTCTGTTTATTAAATAAATAAATAGAATTTAAATACACACTCATATACATACGAGAGAATGATTAAATTATTCCATATATTCCAGTTGGTTTAGAAGACCGATTTGAGAAATAGCAATTAATTAATTATTCTGAAATCCGAAGCCAAACAAGTGATATAATTGTGTACAAGGAATAAATAAAAAACCAATACATCATTCTGTTTATGAATTAATGGATATACAATGGGGCATATATATATGATCAAATAATAGAGCGGAAAATATATAATCATACAAAGCATAGTATTAACAAAATGGAGGAAAATATATTTCCCAATTCGTGCGGAAATAAGGAAAAAAATATATAGATAATAAATAAATGAACAATTCGTACACACACGCACACACACACACAAAAGCATAACCAACAATCGTCATACTAGCACAACCACCATACAAAAATTGTAGTCCTCATATCGGATACACGGTGTTAATGGGGTGAGCTCCTGAAAATAAAAGGAAAAGCATGCTTGGCAAACAAAATTTTCATATCAAGTACAAAACTGTTCTCTTTATTTTAATTTTTACACAAATATCAAAATATCATTATTTACGAAATTAGTTTAGGTCAAATGGGGCTGCAAGGGTATGCAACTTGGGTTCTCTTTATTTTAGTTTTTACACAAGCATCAAAAAATCATTATTTACGAAATTAGTTTAGGTCACACAATATATATATATATATATAATATATATAATATATATATATATATATATATATATATATATATATATATTAGTATTATTATTATTATTTATATATTACCTTTCAGTCTTAGTTGTGTTTTTACTTTTAATAAATACTAATTTTATTGCAAAAATTATTTTTTTTGTTCTGACGTAAAATTTTTCACTTTCAATTTTTTATTTAATTTGGCTGTACAATTATTTAATTTTTAAAATTGCGGATTCATAATTTTAAACTTGAATTTATGAAATCTTGAATTAAATAAACGATAATTAGTTTGATAGTTGTTCGTTTCATTTAATTTTTAATTTACACCCCCTTCATTCCGATTTCCATTTTCTAATTCACCACTCTCTCTCTCTCTCTCTCTCTCTCTCTCTCTCTCTCTCTCTCTCTCTCTCCATCCCGTTATCACCCCAAACAATACACGAATATCTCTAATAGAGTTTTGCGCTGAAAGGTTGGGTTCTTAAAATACTAAAAAAAACTAATAAACTTCTAAAAAATCTTAAATACTCAGAATTTTCCACAAAATAATGACAATCATGTATTTAATTGAATTTACATCCCCCTTATCTACCTCAAAAAAGCAATGTGTATATATATATATATATATATATATATATATATATATATATATATGTAAGTTTAGAAATTTACAAGAAAAAAAAAGAATTTACTTTTATTGACCTACTTATTTTAAATCCCCCTCCCCACGTTACGGTCAGCATAAAAGAAATTATAAGTATAAAAAATATCATGTTTATTGTAAATTAAAGTTTTCAATGCAAAATAAATAAAAGTGAGAAATTTTACTTATTGAGGAGTAATGCGCGCGACAGCGTTAATCGGAACCGGGGTCGACCCGCCCGGCATTCTAGATCGTAATCGCTGCCAATAAGCGCGTTTTGAGAAATATTTTTATTCACTGCTACCCAGTGGCGGACTGGCTCATAAAATTTTGTCTGCCAAAGGGGTCAGGGGGCTCATAACCCCATTACATAATTCAATTCCAGTCCTATCCTAATATGCCTATTTATGAGTTAAGTTTGTTTAAATAAAAAAAGGTGATATTTTTTTATAAATTTATTTTACCAATAAGTACAAATATTTTACAAGTACTGCCTGCATATACATACATACATGCTATACTGAGAGTAGTTTTTTAAGTTCATTACTCGAGTTTGCAAATCGGTCTATTATAGTTTCCATGTCTAACTCATCCAACATGACCTTTTCTATAGACATCAATATGTATGCTTCCAGATTCTCCTCCGACAAAGAATTTCGTAATCTTGTTTTTATTATTTTAAACTTAGAAAATGCCCGTTCACACTGAACTTGAGTCACAGACAGTGTACAGATAGCTTTGTACATTTGGTAAAGATTATCATATGTCTTGTCATTAAGTCTGTTTGATGCAAGAATATACAGAACACATGATGGACAATTGCCACAATATTTAGAGCATGAATTCATTTTACTGCTGCTCTCTGCATTATCATCATTCAGCAAAAGCTTAAATATTTCAAAGTTCGATGCAAAAGACTGCAATTGTAATTTTACTTCACTTCTCTTTATCCCTGGAGTAAGCTCAAGAATACCTTCCAGTGCTTCATCTTCAAGACCATTTTTAGCAATATATTCATAATTTGATGGATCGAGGCATGACATATCCTTATATAGTTGTCTATGGTCAATGAAACGGGATTCCAGTGATTGTACAACACGATCCATTATCAAGTTGAACACATGTACACAATAGTCTGACAAAAAATCAGATGTTTTTTTTTCATCAGCAGCTAGTTCATCTGCCATTCTCTTTGTTTTATGCTTCCTCTTGATTGGTAACTCAGTTTTTACAAAATCAATTTTCACTGTTTGATTTTCATCATTATTGAATTGTGCAATGTGCTCATTGGATTTGTTTCGCAAATTTCAAAGCCTGACTATATACTTTATCAAATTCTCTTGATCTTTTCTTCAAATCTGTAATGGATTTTTCTACCATATTCCATGCAGTAAACATATTTAAGCCACTTGTCTGTAGATAGCTTGACAAAGGGGCTGTAATTTGAAAGATATATAAGTATGTGAATGCTGTCAATATTGTTTGAAATTCTAGAAAGCTAGACAGTAAAACATTTGCTTCCTGTTTTGTTTTTGCATAAAAATTGTTAGAGCTTTGAATAATGGATAAACATGTCAGAAGATCCACAAAATTACTGATACATATCTCGTCAAAATTTCCAAATATAGTAGTTGCTGCATTGGACTTTCCTGACCACCTGGTTTCACCAATTAGCTTTAATCGTTTCATCTTTTCTTTCCCCAGATGATGTCCAACAACTTCAATCCAGATGGCCATTCGCTTATATGATACCTTCACAAATTTTGCTAAATTCTGGAGTAAATTGAAGAAGGAAACTGCTGGTACACAACACTTCTTGGTTTCAGTAACTACTAAATTGAGTACATGGGCATAGCACCATACATGAACATGTTGATCAGCAATTTTACTCTGTAAGCCATTATATTGTCCATGGTAGCTTGCAGTGCCATCTGTGCTATCTGATAAGCAGTTTTTCGGATCTATTTCAAGATGTTGTAATGTTTCATTTAATAGGTCAAAAAGTCCCTGCTCTGTACCATCATTGCTTGGAACAATTGCAAGTAGTCGTTCATGGATAGTACCATTTAGTAGTCTACATATCGAATAACAATACTAAATTGATCAATTGATGAAATATCCTGGGTTGAGTCTACTTGTATGGAATAATACTTGGCCTCAGCAACTTCTTGAGTAATTTTTTCCTGTATCATATTCTTCATAATTTGGGTCAAAGAAGAGATGGTTGTTTTACTCAAGAATGTGACAAGACTACCACGACCTTTACTTTGTGCCTTTCTTTGTTTTTCCAATCTTTCACATCGTTGTTCAGACTTTTCCTTCACCATGGAAACATGAGAAGCCATAGTAGGATCATATTTTGCCATCAACTGCACAGTAGCCAAGAAATTTCCATGATTTTCTGTTTCATCAAGAAGAGAATATGCTGACTCATTTCTATGTCCACGAAAAGGAAGAGCTTGTTTACCTAACATCTTTATTATATCTACAACTCTGGCAAAAATATTTCTCTGCTTTAGTACTTCATCTTTTCGCTTCTGGAATGATGCAGCGAAAAAACGAGCTAAACCACCATCATTTACTACACTGATATATTCCTGAGCATGCTTGCTATGTATACCAGTTGATTCATGCTCTGATAAGCACTGGCTAATGCGTCTGTAATCATTAAATTCTCGCACAAAAGCAGATGGGTTAGAAGAGGTTGGTGACTCAAATGCCAAGCAAAATGAACAATATAGTGATCTATTCTTCTTATTATATGTTAACCAGTGTCGTGAGACAGTGTCACCCATAATTTTTCGCTTATATAACTTTACATTAAATGGCAGATCATGATCATGTGGCCGAATTGGATGCTCTTTGAAAAAAGATTTCAAATCTGTTCGTGCAGGATATTGAAAGAGCTTATCCTGTCTAAATGTTGGTTGATTCTCATCATTATTTAAATCAGCTACTAGATCTTTTTGATTATGTACATGTACAGGCCCAGGTTCAGTTACTGTTATTCCACCAGCTAATTCAGAATCATAAAAATCAGCATCTACAGTCTCAAAAACGTTAGGCATACCTTCATCTTTATGTCCTAGATCTACAGTATCAGCATGAACAGTTGTAGTTGAATTTCTCTAAGTCGCTTTCCTCTTTCTGACATGTAGATATAGGTGTTGATATCTTAAATGCTGTTATAGGCCTTCACTTTTTTGCTGAATCATTTCTTTCTGCTTCTCGCTTATCTTTCCGTTTCTGTGTTCCAGATTTCCGTTTCATGTGTTCCATTTCCTTATGTGGAAAATTCAGCAGCCTATAAAGGGTATCCCCACGGCTACCCACGTCCACCCTTACCTCAGGTTCGAAAAGGTATTGTTTAAATTAAAACTTAGGGTTCCCACTACTTGGACGCTTTTAATTGTTTAATTTAGACTGAAGTTGGGTAGATTTAAATCAGCTTAATTTAGACTGAAGTTGAGTAGATTTAAATCGGTTTAATTTAGACTGAAGTTGAGTCGATTTAAATCAGTTTAAATTAGACTGAAGTTGAGTAGATTTAAATCAGTTTAAATTAGACTGAAGTTGAGTAGATTTAAATCAGTTCAATTTAGACTGAAGTTGAGTAGATTTAAATCAGTTTAATTTAGACTGAAGTTGGGTAGATTTAAATCAGTTTGATTTAGACTGAAGTTGGGTAGATTTAAATCGGTTTAATTTAGACTGAAGTTGAGTAGATTTAAATCGGTTTAATTTAGACTGAAGTTGAGTAGATTTAAATGAGTTTAAATTAGACTGAAGTTGAGTAGATTTAAATGAGTTTAATTTAGACTGAAGTTGAGTAGATTTAAATGAGTTTAATTTAGACTGAAGTTGAGTAGATTTAAATCAGTTTAATTTAAACTGAAGTTGAGTAGATTTAAATTTGTTTAATTTAGATTGACAAATAAGTTAGTCTTTACAAGCCTAACTATAAAGTATCGATTAGTTTGCGACGTTATGCAATTGGTTGTTCCACAATATATACACCGCTAATCAGATTAAGCTCGTGAATCGCAATTAACTCGTTTCAAGCTGATAACCCCAGTCAACCTGTCGAAGGTTCAACTTGACGAACGTTAATGAAATTCCAATTCAATCTAAATAGCTACCCCTGGATGGTTCTCCTCGTGTAAGACAATCCACAATGGCGTTCTAACACTTGGGTCAACGATTAACACCCGGGTATAAATATATATATAGGTGGAACGACGAGTGAATAAAATGAATTCTAGATCTTAAAAGAATTCGACATTTATTAGAATCATTAGTGAATGATGTTAAATCTTGGCATTTTATTATAAAACGAAGTTAATTGGAATAATAACGGGCTAAAATTATGGAGTCAAATCGATACATATTACTCGTAGTAGAACTTCGAACGAACTAAGATGGCGACTCCAGCTCTTTTCCCCGGCATCAAGGTGCGTCAGAGCGCGCCAAAAGAGGAGTATAACATTGTCGCCCAGAATTTCCAAAGGTTGGAAGGAATTGAGAGTCAGTACTCTGGCGGGCGTACGATTTTGGTTATATTTTAGCGATTGGTTGATTAACGCTGTTTTTATGAAATAATACAATATATATATTATATATATATATATAATATAATATATATATATATATATTATGGTTTTATATAGACTTTTAATAGAATTCCTGAACCCACTGTCTAAATATTTTAGACACCTTACCTGAAATATAAAAAAAAATAAATAAAATTAATAAAGTAATCTGATTTACTAATTGCATTTAATATAATCACGATCAACAAATTTCAAAACAAATAACAATGCTTGAATTATACTATAATGAATGAATATATGTATTCTGTAACTGTATTGTAATGTAATTGTAATGTAATGTATTGTAATCTTTTCTCAATACTATTACATGTATTTTCTTATTTATTTTTATATCTATCTTTATATATAGCAGCTTTATATAAAATATATACATAACTCTATATATCTTTATATATGGACATAGAAATGGTAAAATATAATTAGACATATATAACAGCAATAACAAAAATAAGAGACTTACTTTGATAAATTGGAATTGATTTTAATGAAGCATGTAGACAACTATTAAATAAACGGATCATGTCAAGAATAGCGAACCCAATTTTACCATGTCAAGAATAGCGAACCCAAAAATTCCCTTGTCAAGAATAGCGAACCCAAAAGTTCCCATGTCAAGAATAACAAACCCAATATAAATATCATGTAAAGGAAAAAGTTAAACATATGTAATCTTCACTTTATTGATGAAAGAATAAATAAAACAATTTACTGAAATGGAAATGAACCGTATACTAATTTATTAAAAAGGAAATTGAGTGGCAATTGCGTTACAGAAATTAATTAACCTGTTTACTTTATTTCTTTCCATCCACATGAACTGTTGTAAATAACCTGGAAGAAATTCGCGTTTGCATCCTCGCATGTTGTTAATTTTAGCTTTATGCCCTTCGTGCGGGTCGCGGGTAGCAAAAATTAACCAAACTATCACGACTTAACCTAACCAATTGTCAAGGGCGTACAATTAACCTAAAAAAATAAATAAAAAACAATAAATTTTTTTTTATTTATTTATTTTTATATATTAAGAGAAGAGGATTCTTTATACTTTACGGCATTGACGATTGGTTAGGTTAAGTCGTGCTAGTTTGGTTAAATAAAAAAAGACTAATATAAAAGCATTTAATACGTCCTTAACTAATTACTTAAAATTGGGAAACATAAACCTACCGTCTGAAGTTATGAAAACGTCCTTGAGGACTTCCCATGTCAAGAATAGCGAACCCAATTTTACCATGTCAAGAATAGCGAACCCAAATATTCCCTTGTCAAGAATAGCGAACCCTGCAGGTGTTGGGTTCGCTATTCTTGACATGATCCAAATAAACTAATGAAGTTAAAAATGTCGCAGTGACAAGCAGGTTGGCAAAACTGTATTTTAGGCACGTAAATTTATTAATTTTTGCTACTTCCTAAAAGTTTAAAACCTGCAAATAATTTTACAAAATTAAAGAGGTTATTAATACCTTTGCCTTTTTATATACTATTAATAAATACAAAATAAAAAAATACAAAAAAATTACAATATTAATAAATACAAAATAAAAAAAATACAAACAAATAATTACAAAAATCTAAATAAATTATATCAATTTCATGTAATAGAAATACAGAAAACACCCTCAGTTAAGATTCTAGGATATATCTCATCAGGCTCAACTGACTTATGTTTATTTAAACTTTATATACGAGTATAATAGATTGGCTGCCAATTTTTTTTTACCTCAGGTCTAGGGGGCCAACTCCGCTTTTTTCAAGGGGGCCCATCTGCCACATGGCAGAGTGACAGCCGAGCCAGTCCGCCACTGCTGCTACATACGGATATTTCAGTATATATATATATATATATATATATATATATATATATATATATATATATATATATCAGTGATGTAGTCGAGACCACCAAGTCCGAGACTGAGACCGAGACCGAGACCTGATCCTGAGAGACCGAGATCGAGACCGAGATCAAAGGTTCGAGATCGAGATCTACCTTCCGAGATCGAGACCCTTAAAATTCGAGACCGAGATCGAGATCGAGACCAACCTAACCTAAAAAAATCCAGTCCCACACCTCCCCGCAAGACAAACGTGGCAACTCAAAACAGGGTGACTGATTGGTGAATACCTAGAGTCCCTTACTTTTACAAACTTTCATAAACATTCTGAATTGTGTCTGTTCAACCAAGCCACCATCATGAGTATGCCAATAGCATGTATTTTTCATTACGGTCTCGAGAGGTCTCGAAAGGTCACGGGGAGAAAAAACGAGACCGCGTCTGTCGAGACCGAGATCGAGACGGAGATCTAAATACCGGAGACGAGATCGAGATCGAGATCTGCAAATTGGGTTTCGAGATCGGTCTCGAGACCGAGACCGATCTCGAGACCTACATCACTGATATATATATATATATATATATATATATATATATATCATTAAAACTTTTAAATAAACAAAGGCAAATTTCTGACATGGGGAAACAAATGTATCCCCATAGGTATTTCAGCTGACCTCTGTACACCCTTTCTGGTCAAATCTCACTCAATAACTGTCCCGATATCTCTTTGCGCTGTTTACTGCTATCTTATTTTGTGTCTCAAATTTCGCATCATCTCTAATTTACGTGTTTCTGTCATTAATATATATATATATATATATATATATATATATATATATATATATATATATATATATATATTATATATCGGCCCGACCTTCCGCGATACCGTAGATCTAAGGTAGGGATATTCGTACGGAAAAAAGTCCATCCAAAAAGCGTGTAAACCCTCCCCCACGAAAAAAGTTCATCTAAAAATCGTGTAAACCCTCCCCCACGGAAAAACGTTCATCTAAAAAGTGTGTAAACCCTCCCCCACTAATTTCAGGCTCAAACTGACTCCCACGAAAAGAGAAAAACATAAAATTTTTTGGCGCGAAAATTGGAAGGGACACTACGAGGATGTCGAAGGCGAGGCGCCATCTTGGTTCACAGTTACAATGAATTCTTAAGGAAATGGAAATCGAAATTTGCCTGCAAAACACGAGAGAGTTACTTCTGCTATATTTAATTACTAATATATTTCAATTGCTCCCTTTCTTTATTGCAGTTAAAACTAATTTAATGAAACTTTGAATGAAGACATATATATATATATATATATATATATATATATATATATATATATCATAAAAACAGAGGGACAGTTTTGGTCTCTAATATAGTTTTGCGCTGAAAGGTTGGGTTCTTAAAATACTAAAAAAAGCTAATAAACTTCTACAAAATCTTAAATACTCAGAATTTTCCACAAAATAATGACAATCACGTATTTAATTAAACTAACATCCCCTTATCTACCTCAAAAAAGCACTCTATATATATATATATATATATGCGTCTCAGTGGTGTAGTGGTTATCATTGCAACTACGAATCCACCAGCCTTGGGTTCGATTTCGTGTGAAGGAAGTCGGTATGCGACAAACCCAGTTGTTCATCCTTCCACATAATAAAAATTGTATTTGAAAGTAATATTAGCTAACTTTTTGTAATTAATTTATTTCTCAATCTTCTTCTAACCTGTATTTCAACTTTGTCTAAGCTTAATTTTCCTCACGAACTAGAAACAGACCTCCAATTATTCAACTACATAAGTCTTCCTTATTTAATTAAAGGGGTTTATAACGAATATCCCATTTTCTATTAGAAACTTCTTGTTTTTATGCTACACACACACACACACACACACACACAACAACTCGAAAAGTTTATGCTTTATGGGCCTAATAAAGTTGAATATCTCAAAATGCAAACATCTCTCACTGTATCCACAGGTCGTAGATATCGGCCCTATTGTCTTTGTCTCCAAGGGAACCGCATTGTGATAGAATTTCTGGCAAGAAGGTAAATTTAGAACAGGTGTTTTACAATCCTTCATTGGATTAAGCTAATCAAACTAAAACTGAAACCTCCTTTTTGTTTAGCACACAATACCCGTCACTAAAAGCTGATAAGCTCGTACAAACCTCAGCACGATTTCTGTTCTCTCTCTCTCTCTCTCTCTCTCTCTCTCTCTCTCTCTCTCTCTCTCTCTCTATAATATATATATATATATATATATATATATATATATATATATGTTTTCTACAAACTAAAATTAAGTATTCGTACGGAGATAATATATCTTATAAACAGCCAAACTCTCGTATTTGTAGAAAAATCACTATAATTAAAAATAAATAAATAAATAAACTGCGCACTTTTTGAGATTTATTTTCAGGGCCGGGTCGTGACTTGTCAGCGCCAGGCAAATTGAATTTCAGTGTCCTTAAGACTTTTTACCATTTTAATAATTTTTCCTAATGATATAAACTATAAATATAAGATTGCACAAGCGACAATAAAAACACTTCTCTAAAATTTGGCTGCATGTCAGACGAATTCCATATTTTGGATTTCTTTTTATTCATTATTAAGTTTTATCACCGTTTTATATCTGTATAGTTGATTTTAAATTTCAAGTGCCTCGTAAGTTTAAAGTAAATGTTATGCTCTCACCGCCTTAAAAATTTCGCTTCAACATATTTTGTATGAAATTGTGCACGTTTAAAGTTTACTCTCGCGACAAAATGAAGTTTATATAGAATAGAATAGAACAGAATAACCTTTATTAATAATAAAAAAATGAATATTTTTTTTCAATTTACAATGACATGAATAATTGTGAAGCTCGACTATTTATTTTATTTAATTTGGCCCTTAAGCTTTAGGCTTTACTGGGCTCTTATTAAAAATAAGCAGCTAGTTGTTATAAATTTATAATAATAAATAAATAAGTAAATAAGTATTGTTAATAGTTAAAACATTAATATTACAATATTACAATATTAAACAATATTAATGGACAATATTAAACAGTATTAGCGGACATTAATCCTAGAGTTTTGTTAGTATGCCATTATTAATCAGAATTTCAACTTGGTTTAAAACAAATTTACATTCACAATATTTGTTATATCGGCATGCAAGTCAATCCATAGTTTCAATCCAATGAAAATGGGTAGTTTTTGAGATAAAGACAATCTAAATTGAGGTATAACAAGCATTGATCTATTTCTGGTCTGATACGAGTGGATTTCTTGATGAGTTACAAAATATCTATTTACCCATTGCAAATTAATGATTTTGTTCTTACACTTGTAAATAAAAATAAACTGTGCCAGTTTGGTTATATCGTTGAGCTTTAGTAGGTTCAGCTCTTTAAATAATGCACTAGAGTGATCAAGGAAATCAGCATCAGATAATAACCTTATTGCTCGGTTTTGGATGACAAAGATACCATTTAATGCGTTGTTAGCGGAGTTTCCCCAAACAAGGTACAAACGTGCAGTATGTTATATAAGGAAGAGCAAGTGTTAGAAAATCTAGAAGAGGAAGAGCCATTGTTGTCCCAAGGCGATATGATGACGACTAAGCTGATTGATGCAGCATTGCGTGTATATATTAAGTTAAGGTGTATATACAGTATTTCCATCTCATAATTGTAAGGTTAGTGAAAAATTCAATTAATTTAGAGCTAGCATTTTTGGGGTCTTGTGGCATCATTGTTTGGGCACTCTTGTGGCATTATTTTTTTTGGGGCGCTGCGCATCCTTCCTACTCGTTTGTTGAATGCGGCCCTTAGGGGGCGTGGTCTTATAGAGATAATTTTAATTATTCTCATTTTCGTTTTAAGGTTTAAGACTTATAATTCACTGACGATGACAAAAGATTTGTTGAAACGTCTGAAGTATAAAAAATAAACGAAAATGTTTGCTGTTGTGTTGATCCTTCTTTTCATATATATATAGTCTGTCAGGGAAAAAAATAACAGCCCTTCCTCCCCCTTAAAAATAGATATTTGGAAATTTGGAAATACATTTTGATTCTGATATTATAATAAAAGATTCATGTTGATCCACTTTGTCTTTTATTCACCCCGTTTTACTGTAATAGATACACACCCACACAGACTGTAACCCACTCGACTAATAACATAACACCTTTTTTCTAACTCGCGTATAGGAGTAGTCGCGGAAGAAAGTTTGTGAACGGTTTTATTTTCATAATTCAGTAATTGGCAACCGTTTCATATTTATTACGTCATACTTGCATGAGAGGACTCGAAGAAGATTATTGCAGGTTCAACCTTTTCGACCCCAACTAAACACTGTACTGCTAAACTCTCATCACAAGTGGGCACAAAGTGAATGGCAGATATGGAAATTTAATGAACATTTATAGGTTTAAAGTAACAAAAACCACTATAGGGCAGATGGCATTTGGCTAAACACTTTGTATTACACTAAATACTTCAAATACATATTTTTGTTTTATGTATAAATAAACGTCATTTCAAATGTTTGTGATACGAAATGATTAACAAAATATTTCCCATTCACTACGAAACAGTGAATAAATAAAAATAAGAATGTAAAAAGTAGATATATTTCCAGAAAGTAACCGGGAGGAGGTTCTTCAGTGAATTTGAGGACCAACAGTACTCAAATTTAAATTCTTAATTGTTCAAAGAATACTACAAACACAGTTTTTCGTACTATATCTTAAAAACTGCCAAATTTCAGGGAGCATAATATTCATTACATAGATTATAAATGAAAGGTTTTAATATTTATATACACGCAGTAACTTAGATTCATTTTTCAAAAGAATAATTTAGCAGTACACACTATTGGCATTTACAGACGAAAAAAATATAACCGTCAATATAACAGTACAGGAGAAATATATATATATATACACACCCGATGTTTAGTTAACTTTAAGTTTGCTTTTTGTTATGTGTTAAAACCAATTACTTATTTGAGACTTAATAGTTCGTCCTCTTCCGAGCTCTGTTATCTGAAAGCCCAGGACGTAGAAGTGAATTCTTACTGTGATAACTTTATTCTCAAATGATAGGAGTTAAGTTTCTTTAGAGGAGTATTGTGCTGGTGAAGGAGAGAGTAGGCCTTTTCTTGCAAATCACACTTTTATAGTATTCAATTCTTGAGTGAAATCCAATCACTGCTAAATTTTACATACAAGTTGTATATCAGTTAGGCATTTGAACGAAACGTTTTTGTAACACTGAACTTGATGTGTAACAGGGCAACTTCTCCAGATTGATATATATATATATTATATATATATAATATATATATATCGATAATAGAAGAAAACAGTTTTAGTATTTTGGTAAATATAATTATATTTAGATGTTATATTGACGTATTTGACCAGTGATGAAAATATATACATACAGTATGTACAACGGATCAGAGAAATAAAGAGATTAGCACATGGTTAACAAGCATTGATTAAAAGCCACCACCACAGGAGGCCAACGGAATCTGCTTGGTGGTGGGTCTGCGTCGAACACAAATCTGCTTGTTGTTGCTGTTGCTGATTGAAACTGATGATAGACACAAGAAAAGTTATGTGGTTGACTTCCATGCTCAAATCTCGTCGTCCGCTGACTGCTCAGAACAACGACAAGAGGTGATCGAGCCCACATGAACGCAAAATTTTGGGTTCGCAAAAATAACAGACTGGGCATTGTTCCTCTTCTAAATCAGATTTTAATCGTTTTGGTAAAATTGAGGAAACTGCTGCCTCTGTTTCCTGATCAGAATCTCTCCGCTTTTTTCTGGTATGGTGCAGGGAATCGTTGCAACCATATTCATTGTTCGAGTCTACTTCACGGTCACTGTCTTCTAATCTAGATTTACACTCTTCACTAATGCAAACAGTGGCTGAATACTCATTTTGGTAGGTATTATTATTATCACCACAATCGAGAGGCATCACAGACGTCACCACTGGGGTAATGGTCACTTCAGGTAATGGTGTGGATGCACGAGGTGGGTCGGGGGCAAACTCCTCAGGTTACCCTTGTGGTGGGTAAAATATGGTGTGGTAGTAATTATGTGCTTTTCTAAGTAAACAAAACGGGCTTTATGTAACACAGAGGTAACTAATAACGATTTATGCAAAGATGCACCAGTTCTTCCGGAACGGTGGGCTGCAATTTTACCGAGAGAAATATTTATCAACTTGTGTGCTTCAAACACGTTTGGAGCGGCAGATATCATGTTCACCACTTAGCAATTGGTCAAGGTACAGAGAGACAACTGACACGACTCCACCCTCTATTTCCAGTCTTGTAATGAGTTAAAGTGAAAGTTTCGCCTGCTTTTATGCAGTGTCGTTGTGACGTCATTACCAGGCTCTTTTAAGTATTTAAGTAAGGATGGATTCAAAAACATTGGTTTTAACACATAACAAAAAGCAAGTATGTATATATATATATATATATATATATATATTTCTCCTGTACTGTTATATTGACGGTTATATTTTTCGTCTGTAAATGCCAATAGTGTGTACTGCTAAATTATTCTTTTGAAAAATGAATCTAAGTTACTGCGTGTATATAAATATTAAAACCTTTCATTTATAATCTATGTAATGAATATTATGCTCCCTGAAATTTGGCAGTTTTTAAGATATAGTACGAAAAACTGTTTGTAGTATGTCCTTGTAATTTGTACATATTCTTTGAACAATTAAGAATTTAAATTTGAGTACTGTTGGTCCTCAAATTCACTGAAGAACCTCGTCCCGGTTACTTTCTGGAAATATATCTACTTTTTACATTCTTATTTTTATTTATTCACTGTTTCGTAGTGAATGGGTAAATATTTGTTAATCATTTCGTATCACAAACATTTGAAATGACGTTTATTTATACATAAAACAAAAATATGTATTTGAAGTATTTAGTGTAATACAAAGTGTTTAGCCAAATGCCATCTGCCCTATAGTGGTTTTTGTTACTTTAAACATATAAATGTTCATTAAATTTCCATACCTGCCATTCTCTTTGTGCCCACTTGTGATGAGAGTTTAGCAGTACAGTGTTTAGTTGGGGTCGAATAGGTTGAACCTGCAATAATCTTCTTCGAATCCTCTCATGCAAGTATGACGTAATAAATATGAAACGGTTGCCAATTACTGAATTATGAAAATAAAACCGTTCACAAACTTTCTCCGCGACTACTCCTATACGCGAGTTAGAAAAAAAGGTGTTACGTTATTAGTCGAGTGGGTTACAGTCTGTGTGGGTGTGTATCTATTACAGTAAAACGGGGTGAATAAAAGACAAAGTGGATCAACATGAATCTTTTATTATAATATCAGAATCAAAATGTATTTCCCAATTTCCAAATATCTATTTTTAAGGGGGAGGAAGGGCTGTTATTTTTTTCCCTGACAGACTATATATATATATATATATATGAAAAGAAGGACCAACACAACAGCAAACATTTTCGTTTATTTTTTATACTTCAGACGTTTCGACAAATCTTTTGTCATCGTCAGTGAATTATAAGTCTTAAACCTTAAAACGAAAATGAGAATAATTAAAATTATCTCTATAAGACCACGCCCCCTAAGGGCCGCATTCAACAAACGAGTAGGAAGGATGCGCAGCGCCCCCCAAAAAATAATGCCACAAGAGTGCCCAAACAATGATGCCACAAGACCCCAAAAATGCTAGCTCTAAATTAATTGAATTTTTCACTAACCTTACAATTATGAGATGGAAATACTGTATATACACCTTAACTTAATATATACACGCAATGCTGCATCAATCAGCTTAGTCGTCATCATATCGCCTTGGGACAACAATGGCTCTTCCTCTTCTAGATTTTCTAACACTTGCTCTTCCTTATATAACATACTGCACGTTTGTACCTTGTTTGGGGAAACTCCGCTAACAACGCATTAAATGGTATCTTTGTCATCCAAAACCGAGCAATAAGGTTATCTGATGCTGATTTCCTTGATCACTCTAGTGCATTATTTAAAGAGCTGAACCTACTAAAGCTCAACGATATAACCAAACTGGCACAGTTTATTTTTATTTACAAGTGTAAGAACAAAATCATTAATTTGCAATGGGTAAATAGATATTTTGTAACTCATCAAGAAATCCACTCGTATCAGACCAGAAATAGATCAATGCTTGTTATACCTCAATTTAGATTGTCTTTATCTCAAAAACTACCCATATTCATTGGATTGAAACTATGGATTGACTTGCATGCCGATATAAAAAATATTGTGAATGTAAATTTGTTTTAAACCAAGTTGAAATTCTGATTAATAATGGCATACTAACAAAACTCTAGGATTAATGTCCGCTAATACTGTTTAATATTGTCCATTAATATTGTTTAATATTGTAATATTGTAATATTAATATTTTAACTATTAACAATACTTATTTACTTATTTATTTATTATTATAAATATATAACAACTAGCTGCTTATTTTTAATAAGAGCCCAGTAAAGCCTAAAGCTTAAGGGCCAAATTAAATAAAATAAATAGTCGAGCTTCACAATTATTCATGTCATTGTAAATTGAAAAAAATTATTCATTTTATTATTATTAATAAAGGTTATTCTGTTCTATTCTATTCTATATAGACTTCATTTTGTCGCGAGAGTAAACTTTAAACGTGCACAATTTCATACAAAATATATTGAAGCGACATTTTTAAGGCGGTGAGAGCATAACATTTACTTTAAACTTACGAGGCACTTGAAATTTAAAATCAACTATACAGATATAAAACGGTGATAAAACTTAATAATGAATAAAAAGAAATCCAAAATATGGAATTCGTCTGACATGCAGCCAAATTTTAGAGAAGTGTTTTTATTGTCGCTTGTGCAATCTTATATTTATAGTTTATATCATTAGGAAAAATTATTAAAATGGTAAAAAGTCTTAAGGACACTGAAATTCAATTTGCCTGGCGCTGACAAGTCACGACCCGGCCCTGAAAATAAATCTCAAAAAAGTGCGCAGTTTATTTATTTATTTATTTTTAATTATAGTGATTTTTCTACAAATACGAGAGTTTGGCTGTTTATAAGATATATTATCTCCGTACGAATACTTAATTTTAGTTTGTAGAAAACATATATATATATATATATATATATATATATATATATATATAGAGAGAGAGAGAGAGAGAGAGAGAGAGAGAGAGAGAACAGAAATCGTGCTGAGGTTTGTACGAGCTTATCAGCTTTTAGTGACGGGTATTGTGTGCTAAACAAAAAGGAGGTTTCAGTTTTAGTTTGATTAGCTTAATCCAATGAAGGATTGTAAAACACCTGTTCTAAATTTACCTTCTTGCCAGAAATTCTATCACAATGCGGTTCCCTTGGAGACAAAGACGATAGGGCCGATATTTACGACCTGTGGATACAGTGAGAGATATATTTGCATTTTGAGATATTCAACTTTATTAGGCCCATAAAGCATAAACTTTTCGAGTTGTTGTGTGTGTGTGTGTGTGTGTGTGTGTGTGTGTGTGTAGCATAAAAACAAGAAGTTTCTAATAGAAAATGGGATATTCGTTATAAACCCCTTTAATTAAATAAGGAAGACTTATGTAGTTGAATAATTGGAGGTCTGTTTCTAGTTCGTGAGGAAAATTAAGCTTAGACAAAGTTGAAATACAGGTTAGAAGAAGATTGAGAAATAAATTAATTACAAAAAGTTAGCTAATATTACTTTCAAATACAATTTTTATTATGTGGAAGGATGAACAACTGGGTTTGTCGCATACCGACTTCCTTCACACGAAATCGAACCCAAGGCTGGTGGATTCGTAGTTGCAATGATAACCACTACACCACTGAGACGTATATATATATAATATATATATATATAGGGTGCTTTTTTGTGGTAGATAAGGGGATGTTAGTTTAATTAAATACGTGAGTCATTATTTTGTGGAAAATTCTGAGTATTTAAGATTTTGTAGAAGTTTATTAGTTTTTTTTTAGTATTTTAAGAACCCAACCTTTCAGCGCAAAACTATATTAGAGAACAAAACTGACCCTTTGTTATATATATATATATATATATATATATATATATATATATATATATGTCTTCATTCAAAGTTTCATTAAATTAGTTTTAACTGCAATAAAGAAAGGGAGCAATTGAAATAAATTAGTAATTAAATATAGCAGAAGTATCTGTCTCGTGTTTTGCAGGCAAATTTCGATTTCCATTTCCTTAAGAATCATTATAACTGTGAACCAAGATGGCGCCTCGACTTCGACATCCTCGTAGTGTCCCTTCCAATTTTCGCGCCAAAAATTTTATGTTTTTCTCTTTTCGTGGGAGTCAGTTTGAGCCTGAAATTAGTGGGGAAGGGTTTACACGATTTTTAGATGAACTTTTTTCCGTGGGGGAGGGTTTACACGCTTTTTAGATGGACGTTTTCCGTGGGGAGGGTTTACACGATTTTTGGATGGACTTTTTTACGTACGAATATCCCTACCTTAGATCTACGGTATATATTAATGACAGAAACACGTAAATTAGAGATGATGCGAAATTTGAGACGAGACAAAATAAGATAGCAGTAAACAGCGCAAAGAGAATAGCGGGACAGTTATTGAGTGAGATTTGACCAGAAAGGGTGTACAGAGGTCAGCTGAAATACCATGGGGATACATTTGTTTCCCCATGTCAGAAATTTGCCTTTGTTTATTTAAAAGTTTTAATAATATATATATATATATATATATATATATATACTGAAATATTCCGTAGGTAGCAGTGAATGAAAATATTTCTCAAAACGCATTTATTGGCAGCGATTACGCTCTAGAATGCCGGGCGTGTCGACCCCGGTTCCGATTAACGCTGTTGCGCGCATTACTCCTCAATAACTAAAATTTCTCACTTTTATTTATTTTGCATTGAAAACTTTAATTTACAATAAACATGATATTTTTTATACTTATAATTTCTTTTATGCTGACCGTAACGTGGGGAGGAGGATTTAAAATAAGTAGGTCAATAAAAGTAAATTCTTTTTTTCTTGTAAATTTCTAAACTTATATATATATATATATATATATATATATATATATATATATATATATATATAATATAGTGCTTTTTTGAGGGAGATAAGGGGATGTTAGTTTAATTAAATACGTGATTGTCATTATTTTGTGGAAAATTCTGAGTATTTAAGATTTTGTAGAAGTTTATTAGCTTTTTTTTAGTATTTTAAGAACCCAACCTTTCAGCGCAAAAACTATATTAGAGATATTCGTGTATTGTTTGGGGTGATAACGGGATGGAGAGAGAGAGAGAGAGAGAGAGAGAGAGAGAGAGAGAGAGAGAGAGAGAGAGAGAGAGAGAGAATGTGAATTAGAAAATGGAAATCGGAATGAAGGGGGTGTAAATTAAAAATTAAATGAAACGAACAACTATCAAACTAATTATCGTTTATTTAATTCCAGATTTCATAAATTCAAGTTTAAAATTATGAATCCGCAATTTTAAAAATAAAATAATTGTACAGCCAAAATAAATTAAAAATTTAAAGTGAAAAATTTTACGTCAGAACCAAAAAAAATAATGTCCACAATAAAATTAGCATTAATTAAAAGTAAAAACAGAACTAAGACTGAAAGGTAATAAATAAATAATAATAATAATAATAATACTACTATATATATATATATGGTGGGACTTAAAATAATTTCGTAAATAATGATTTTTTGATGTTTGTGTAAAAACTAAAATAAAGAGAACCCAAGTTGCATACCCTTGCAGCCCCATTTGACCTAAACTAATTTCGTAAGTAATGATTTTTTGATGTTTGTATAAAAACTAAAATAGAGAACAGTTTTGTATTTGATATGAAAATTTTGTTTTCCAAGCATGCTTTTCCTTTTATTTTCAGGAGCTCACCCCATTAACACTGTGTATCCGATATGAGGGCTACAATTTTTGTGTGGTGGTTGTGCTAGTATGACGAATGTTGGTTATGCTTTTGTGTGTGTGTGTGTGTACGAATTGTTCATATATTTATTATATATATTTTTTCTTTATTTCCGAACGAATTATGAAATATATTTTCCTGTACTAATATTTTGTTAATACAATGCAGTGTATGATTATATATTTTCCGCTCTATTATTTGATCACATATATGTGCCCCATTGTATATCCATTAATTCATAAACAGAATGATGTATTGGTGTTTTATTTATTCCTTTGACACAATTATATCACTTGTTTGGCTTCGGATTTCAGAATAATTAATTAATTGCTGTTTTTCAAATTGGTCTTCTAGGCCAACTGGAATAAATGGAATAATTTAATCATTCCGTCGTATGTATAAGAGTGTGTATTTAAATTTTAGTTATTTATTTAATAAACAGAATGAAGTAACGGTATTTTATTTAATTCAGATTAAATGTATTTCTTTTAATGTTAAAATAATTAGTCCTCAATAACTTTAAGGAGAAAATTCAGCTGCTTTGGTAAATCGTGTGAATTAAAATAAATGGTGGTACCTCACAACTATCCTCATATAAATAAAAATTAAAATAAATGGTGGTATTTAGCAACTCTCCATAATATAAATAAAAAATAAAATAAATGGTGGTATTTAGCAACTCTCTAATATAAATAAAAATTAAAATAAATGGTGGTATTTAGGAACTATCCCTGATAAGGAATACCTGAACAATTAAAATGCTATCTGGCAACTCAACCTTCTTAGCCAACATTAATATAAGGAATAATTAAATACATGGCGCTATCTGGCAACTCAGCCAACTTGCTGATTAGGGGCACTATAAGAGAGCGGCAGGATGGCTGAAGGAGTCATATGAGTTTGGCAGGCAGCCAAGTGAACACCCTTTCTCTGGGTTCCCAACTCTGGGTCTCCACTTTCCTCTCTCTTTTTCTGCCCCTTTGTGGGGTGAGGCCGTCCCAACTTCTCCCCCAAAGAGTTAGGTTAGGTATGCCCCTTTGGGGGGTTCAGCTTGGAGGATAACTCCAAGTTGCATACCCATTGCAACCCCATTTTGGGGTTGGCAACAAAGGTTGGCACTCCCGTTTGGGGGGTTCAGCTTGGGGGATAACTCCAAGTTGCATACCCCTTGCAACCTCATTTTAGGGCTGGCAACAAAGGGGGTGCCTTGCAAAAAGGAGGTGGGGTGCCTTGCAACAAAGGGGGGTGGGGGTGCCATGCAACAAAGGGGGTGGGGGTGGCACTCTTGCAACAAAGGGGGTGGGGGTTGGCTTGCAACAAAGGGGGAGGGTTGGCACTCTTGCAACATTACGTAACACTTCTGCACTCTGGCATTTTGCGGGCATACTACTGATGTTCTTATGGTACGACTTTCTAAGCTACACTCCAAATAACTTAATCAAGTACTGTCCCGAATCAATTTTGCTAAATGGGAAAGATTTGGTTCGTTGGCATTCCGTCATAGACCCTTTGTACTACTGAGGGCACTGAGACGGGGAAAAAAGTCCCCTTATAAAGGAGAACTGGCTTGAGCCAAGCACATTATGTGCAGTGGGCTCGTCATTCCACTCCCTTCCCCTCCTTTCCCCCTGCACTCGCTTAGCACAGTCAAGTCCATGACTTGGCTAGAAGTCGGGAGAAGTACATTGATGAGCATACTACATCGAATTTATCCGGTACGACCCAATTACCGCCAGTCTCAGTTCCTACAGATGGATGAAGGACATTAAACGGATCAACCAACCAACTAAATACACTCGCATGCAAGCCAGGGCCGTAACTAGGGTTTAGAAATTAGTGAGGTCCAGATTTTTTTCGAGCGCGGCGGGACGAGCAAAATTCAGACCAAAATGACATCTACAAACACAACCCAAGCTATACACTAAACACAAAACACAAAACGCTCGACGCTCCCTCTTTTCAAAAGAAAAGCGGTAATATGCGTTTCATACACGGAGAACGGTTCAGTCTCTTTTTTTTTTTTAGGAAATAATTACCGAGGTCCGGACCTCGGTGACCTCATAGGTAGTTACGGCCATGATGCAAGCCATTTTGCAGTATGTAGCTCTGGTTTAAGCTATTTTATGAAACGATTGCTTTTCAATACATAGACCTTTCAGTGACAGATTATTGACAGAAATAAGTGGTAAAAATTGATATTGACTTTCATTAATGATTATGAGCCTGCACTTGCCAGTTAATTAATGGTTTAATAGAGGAATGGCCAACGTAGGAAAATTCCCGATAAATAAACTAGAGATGTTAATAATCATAAAATATTCAAAGAAAATCTTATAAGCAAATAAAATTTTCACTGACATTCGTTTATTAATTATTATTATTGAAATATTTTAACATTATTGGCACGATTACATTATAATATAATAATTTTTTCTCATTATTTATGAGTACACGTTTTTTGAGTGATTACACAGGCCTGCAAATGAGAACTTTGTAAGAGTTGTTTTCTTACTAATAACTGATTTTATATAATTCAACTACGCTGATTCCGAATACGATGTCCATTTTTTTCTATCATGTAAGGATTTTCTGCAAACTGGAAGGGAAAAAACAACAACATAAATAAATAAATATTATTTACTTCAATTTACATTAGGTACCTATTTCACTTTATTATACTAATTTCAAATGCAAACAACTTTAAAAAGAAAGAAGACTATTAACGTCAATTACATATTCATCTTTATTTGTCCTGAGGTTTCTTGTGAGATCTATGCCTTTTAGTCTCGAATGTACGTGCTGTTCCTTTTCTTTCATGTAATAATTCTGGAGTATCCCGTTTCAACATCCAGCAGTAATCAGCCATCATACTGATGTCCCACCTTCCCTGATATCTCTTCTCCATTTCTTTGATGTCTTGGTGAAACCGTTCTCCTTCTTCTTAGCTGAGTGCTCCGAGATTTTCAGGAAGTAATCCAAGTGTGAATGTAAGAAATGTAATTTTAAATTCATATTACAACCTATCTCTTTGAACTTATTTAGCAGGTTTTCACAATGTTTTGGTAATTTGGGTCCTTGTTGTTCCCCAAAAATTTGCTGATAACATCCTTAAAAGCAATCCATGCTTCTTTTTCAAGATTGTTCATTGTCCTTTCAATGTGTTCATCCAAAGTCAGTTTTCTAATCTGGGGACCAACGAAAATTCCTTCTTTCAATTTTGCTTCCGAAAGAGTTGGGAATTTACCACACAAATACTTAAAACACTCTCCATCTTCGTCGAAAGGCCTTAACAAATTGCTTCATCAAGCCAAATTTTATGTGAAGCGGAGGTAAAAGGACTTTCTTCGTGTCAACCAAACTTTCACGTAGATTGTTTTTAGAACCAGGTGTCAGGTTGACTCTGCGTGGCCATTCCTTTTTTATCCAGTGCTGAGTTCTTGCTCAGCTATTTCATTCACACAAAAAACATGGAAACTTCGTATAACCTGGTTGTTGACCTAACAACATACAAATCACTTTTAAGTGCCCACCCAGTAGCCAACCGTGTTCTTTGTATTAAACCTTAGCTAGAAGAAGCTCAAGATTTTCGTACGTTTCCTTCAAGTGAACCGAATGAGCCACAGGAACGGATACATACAAGTTACCGTTGTGAAGGGGACACCTTTTAGATTTCTTTTGGAAGAATCAATGAAAAGTCTCCACTCATTTGGGTCATAGACTGCAGCGCCTAGCTTAAGTATTAGTTCCGAAACAGTGTTGCAATATACCAGTGAATTTCTTTGAGAAAAATATTAGATGAAAAATATTAAAGAAAGCAAGTTCTTTGCACGAAGTCTGGATCCCAAAATCTCTGAAGAAGACTTCGGGAGACACAAATCTCTTACCAAATCATTAAGTTTACTTTGTGTAAACAATTGGGATTCGCCAGATGTTTCGATTTGAAAACATTCAATATCATCGTTTCCATCGTCATCAGACACCGAATCAGATGAAGTTATATCGAGAGTATTTGGTTTAGTAGGTACAGACATACCAGGTCAATGAGCAACAGGTCTTATAGCAGACTGAAAGTTTGGATAAGCAATTTCCATTTTATTTTTAGTATTGTAGCCTCCACGTTACATGAACAAAAATAGCAGTCATTGCTGTAATTTCTAGGCTCACGCAAGACCATTGGAATCCCAAAAGGTAAAGTATCCTTTTTACGTACCTTTACTCCAGTCTAAGTTGTTCAACACAAACACTGCAAACTTTATGTGGAGCCCATGATTTGTCTTGATCCCCAAGTTTCATTCCGAAGTACGCATAGTATATGCTTTCTTGACGAAGTCTGTAATATCTTGCCTTTATTTTTTCACAGTAAATTTCCACAAATATAACAGAAAATGTTTGGGTTATTTACACACCCTCTGATTGCCATAGCGACAAATAAACAAATTTCAAAAGAGAAATATAATCACCGCGCACCTTTGAATAATAAAGAACTATAACCTCGCACGCACTAGACCAGTGGTTCTTAACCTGGGGGGCGCGCCCCCCTTGGTGGGCGTCAGTAATTTCCAGGGGGGGCGCGATCCCTTGGGGAAAAACACTAATTGTATTTGTTATTCTCTTAACGAGAGCATGGGCTAATATTGAGAAGTTTATGAAAAAATGCAAAAGTATCCCCCTCCAAGGGGGGCGTGGAGGGAAGGACCAATTCCTAGAGGGGGCATGGTAGTAAAAAGGTTAAGAACCACTGCACTAGACGGACTGACTCATCTCGTGGCTAGTCAATCACATATAATATACTAGCGGTGCGTTTCTTGAATGTTCTAGAAGACGCTATGACGTCACTTCTGATCTGGAAGCATTTATAGGCAGTAGTTTTTAATCAAAATTTAATTGAGTCAATTTTAATCAAAATTACTTACACATGTAATATGAAATATGACAGTTTGTTAAAAAATCTGTACGTGATGGCGAAAAATTAATATTATTTTCGAAATCAGCATGCAAAAATTACTATATAAGTGATAAAATATTTCGGACAACAAAACCATCGCAGGCCTGTGTTATTATTGTACATTTTTTCAGTCTATATTTAAATCAAAAGATCCACATGGACTGCTTTAAAAGAAAGGTCCCCAATCAAAGCGAATTTAAGTAGGTCAATTCTGGTATAATTATTATTGATATAAAAATTAAATTTTAAGCATGATATGCTAGGGAAGTAAACTAAACATAAATCTTTCAATTAATATAATTCTCCTTTGCCATTCATATTCAATAAAAGTTTTGGAACTTTGAATTGGGGTCCTTTTCCGAAATTTGTACTGTTTCCTACTTTTTTGAAAATAAGATATTTAATGTAGAATTTTATGCTGATTTAAAAAAATGTAAGTTTTATCCTAGATATTAGATAACGTTAAAACTAACGAAAATATCACGACTTAACCTAACCAATCGTCAAGGGCGTATAATTAACCTAACCAGGCATTCAATTAACCTAACCGGACATTCAATTAATCTAATCTGGCATTCAGTTGACCTAACCGGGCATTCAATTAACCTAACCGGGCATTCAGTTAACCTGATTGATACCTACTTGTGCGAATTCATGTGGCGACAGAAAAATAACGGTCGAAATTTATTCACACAAATTTAGTTATATTACTAAAGAATACAATAACTCTTGTCTTAGTTTTCAGTTGTATTGTTATAGTTTTTGACCTAATACAAAATTACAATAACAAACATAACGTTTGAACCGCTCATTTCTCCAAAGAAAGACTTACATTTTTTAAATCAGCGTAAAAGTCTACATTAAATACCTTATTTTCAAAAAAATTGGAAACAGTCCAAATTTCGGGAAAGCTCCTGAATTGGTGTTTACTGTTACAGTATATACTAAAAATAAGTCGCCGTTATTATGAGCAAATTGGTATGATATATTGATCATAACTGAATGCAGCTGCACTGAATAAAAAATAAACAAAGAAAATGTACCACCGACTCGAACTCGAATGTGGAATCTTCTGATCGGTAGTCAGATGCGTTATCCGTTGCGCCACAAATACATCGACGAGTAGGGTTGATAAAACGACTTTCTTTCGTTTTATTTCCATGCAAACCTCTACGAAACTTACCGCTCTTTAAGTTTCTAATATATTCCACTTGAAGTATACTTTAATTGCTTGTTTATCAAAGTAATTATTATTTATATACTCGTATAATTTGATGATAATCAGTATGGAACGAATTAATCCATATAGGAGTATTTGTTAAAATCTGAAATTATAAATAAATTGCCAGTTCTTAAATTAGCCTCAATTTTTTCCTTCGTAATTTAAAAACTAAAATCTCATATACACCAGATTTAAATTTATCTATAACAACATTAAAAGCGACATAAAAATAAAATTACCCTCAAAGAAAACTATCAGTATACTATGCGAGACAGGTACATACATAAAGTATCGAGAAACGGCATAAGATTTTAGCTTTGCGCAGTGGCAGTGTCGTAACCAATGAGGTTTATCCGAGGTGCTATTATTGCTAGTTGAAAACTTTTCCCTATACCCTGCCTATTCGTTGTGAAATATCAATGATGATGGCAATTTTTAAAAGTCCTATGAAGGATTTCATAAGGAGTAATTAAATTACACAGACCTGCGAATGAGAACTTTGCAAGAGTTGTTTTCTTACTAATAACTGATTTTATATAATTCAACTACGCTGATTTCGAATAAGGTGCCCATTGTTTCCTATCACGTAAGGATTTTCTGCAAACTGGAAGGGAAAAACAAAAACATAAATAAATATTATTTATTTCAATTTACATTAGGGACCTATTTCGCTTTGTTATACTAATTGCAAATGCAAACAACTTTAAAAAGAAAGAAGACTATTAACGTCAATTACATATTCATCTTTATTTGTACTGAGTTTTCTTGTGAGAACTATGCCTTTTAGTCTCGAATGTGCGCGCTGTTCCTTTTCTTTTATGTAATAATTCTGGAGTATCCCGTTTCAACACCCAGCAGTAATCAGCCATCATGCTGATGTTCCACCTTTCCTGATATCTCTCCTCCATTTCTTTGATGTCTTGGTGAAACCGTTCTCCTTGTTCTTGCTGAGTGCTCCGAGATTGTCAGGGAAGTAATCCAAATGTAAATGTAAGAAATGTAATTTTAAATTCATATTACAGTACAACCCAATTCTTTGAACTTATTTAGCATGTTGTCCACAATGTTTTGGTAATTTGGGTCCTTTTTGTTCCCCAAAAATTTGCTGATAACATCCTTAAAAGCAATCCATGCTTCTTTTTGAAGAGTGTTCATTGTTCTTTGAAAGTGTCCATCTAAAGTCAGTTTTCTAATCTGGGGGACCAACGAAAATTTCTTCTTTCAATTTTGCTTCCGAAAGAATTGGGAATTTACCTCACAGATACTTAAAACAATCTCCATCTTCGTCGAAGGCCTTAACAAATTGCTTCATCAAGTCAAATTTTATGTGAAGCGGAGGTAAAAAGGACTTTCTTCGTGTCAATCAAACTTTCACGTTGAATGTTTTTAGAACCAGGTGTCAGGTTGACTCTGCGTGGCCATTCCTTTTTTATCCAGTGCAAAAAACATGGAAACTTCATATAACCTGGTTGTTGATCTAACAACATACAAATCACTTTTAAGTGTCCACAAAGTAGCCAACCGTGTTTTTTGTATTAAACCTTAGCTAAATGAAGCTCAAGATTTTCGTACGTTTCCTTCAAGTGAACCGAATGAGCCACAGGAACGGATACATACAAGTTACCGTTTTGAAGGAGGACGCCTTTTAGACTTCTTTTGGAAGAATCAATGAAAAGTCTCCACGAAGTCTGGATCCCAAAATCTCTGAAGAATACTTCGGGAAACACAAATCTCTTACCAAATCATTAAGTTCACTTTGTGTAAACAATTGGGGTTCACCAGATGTTTCGGTTTGAAAACAATCAATATCGTCGTTTCCATCGTCGTCAGACACCGAATCAGATGAAGTTATATCAAGAGTATTTGGTTTAGTAGGTACAAGTATACCAGGTCAATGAGCAACAGGTCTTATAGCAGACTGAAAGTTTGGATAAGAAATTTCCATTTTATTTTTAGTATTGTAGCCTTGCACGTTACATGAACAAAAAAGCAGTCATTGCTGTAATTTCTAGGCTCACGCAAGACCATTGGAATCACAAAAGGTAAAGAATCCTTTTTACGTACCTTTACTCCACAGTCTAAGTTGTTCAACACAAACACTGCAAACTTTATGTGGAGCCCATGATTTGTCTTGATCCCCAAGTTTCATTCCGAAGTACGCATCATAGTATATGCTTTCTTGACGAAGTCTGTAATATCTTGCCTTTATTTTTTCACAGTAAATTTTGCACAAATATAACAGAAAATGTTTGGGTTATTTACACACCTCTGATTGCCATAGTGACAAATAAACAAATTTCAAAAGAGAAATATAATCTCCGCGCACCTTTGAATAATAAAGAACTATAACCTCGCACGCACTAGACGGACTGACTCATCTCGTGGCTAGTCAATCACATATACTAGCGGTGCGTTTCTCGAATGTTCTAGAAGACGCTATGACGTCACTTCTGATCTGGAAGCATTTATAGGCAGTAGTTTTTAATCAAAATTTAATTGAGTCAATTGTAATGAAAATTACTTACATATGTAATATGAAATATGACATTTTGTGAAAAATCTGTACGTGATGGCGAAAAATTAATATTATTTTCGAAATCAGTATGCAAAAATTATTATATTAAGTGATAAAATATTTCGGACAACAAAACCGTTGCAGGCCTGTATTATTAATAAGTATCGTTTTAGAAGCAAGTGGGTTTTGATTTGAAATACTAACCTTTTTAATTGTACATTATTTGAAAATTTTTGAAAAGGTTTGCCCCAAAATTAAATTATTTCTTGCTACCAAGGAAGTTATGTACTGTATATGTATTACTTATTAGGATGATAGTGGATTTAATTATCCCAGGAGATTTCCTTGTTTCATGCAAGGTCTGTGTGTAACATATATATATATATATATATATATATATATATATATATATATGATGCAAACCACAAGGAAAAATTTATTCCAAGGCCTTCTTGTATTCAGCAATACACCTCGTCAGGGAATGGCGAGGTGTATTGCTGAATACACGAATGGCCTTGGAATCATTTTTTCTTTTTCCTTGTGGAGGTGTCTCAATATACATGCAACCCATGTCACTGCTAATAATTCTGCCAATATTAATGTTCTCGTTCTATTTTTTCAGATTTGAAGAGAGGAGACGATAACAACTAATAATTATCAATCAAAATGCCTTGGACAAAGGAGGAAAACGTTTTTGCGTCACTACTTATTTGGAGACGAAATCATTCAAAACTGTGCAAGCGAAATTTCGCAGGAAGTTCAACTTCAACAATTATCCCCAGAAAAGCCAAATTTATCGTTGGGCACACAATTTCAAGCCACAGGATCAGTAAACAATCTCAACAAGAAAGCAAAAACACCCAGATCTGGCAGGAAGGTGACTGCAAGATCTCCTGACAATGTGAATGCGGTGAGAGATTCTGTCGGAAGGAGTCCGAAAAAGTAAATCCGAAGACGTTGCCAAGATCTGGGTCTTTCACGTGCGTCAGTGCAAAGAATCTTGATCAAGGATCTTCAGCTGTACCCATACAGGATCCAGATCAAGCATAAACTCACACCAGCTGACATGGCAAAACGTGTTGTGATGTGCCGGTGGTTCGAGAACAAGATCGAAGAGGATCCTGACTTTCTTGATGATGTTTGGTTCAGCGACGAAGCACACTTCTTGCTCAGTGGGTATGTCAATAGCAAGAACAATGTGTTCTGGGGCACACAAGCCCCAGACGAGGTGCTTCAGAGGCCCTTGCACTCTGTGCAGGGTGTCAGGGTGATTGACAACTTCGCTCGTCGGCTTCAAGTGTGTCTGCAGCGCAACGGCGGTCATTTGGAACATGTGCTCTAATAAATGTATTCTTTGATCTAGAGACCTCAAATCTTCAGTTTTTAATTGTTATCATATCAGCTTCCAGGAAATGTAATCTTTTTTGGAGTTTATTTTCTGAGTAATAAATTATTATCATGTCAATGGGTTCCATCTATTTTGAGACACCCGGTAATATCAATTTGCTTGTACCTCGTGAAGAATGGACGCGTTGTTTCTCTTTCTGTATATTAACATCCAGATAAGAAGGGAATAAACTCCTCGACGGTTTATTCTGTTTCCACCCGAAAGTGGATAAAGTATCAGTGAATCCGTGCATGTAAATTATAAAGTGAAATTAATTAAATTTAAGAAAGTGCAATAGAGTTTACATAAATTATCACCAGTTTAACGTATATATTTAAATCGTAATACGATTGGCATTCGAGAAAAGTTTGAAACAAGGCAGGAAAAAGGTCATACTCATGACCATCGAATGGAAAGAAAAGAAAAAAAAATTGTTTGTGTATATCTTTTTACGATAATTAATGAATAGTATAACCATGGGTCCAAATTCTCACTTAATCTGCACTTTGTGTAATTTGGAAACAAGTGAAAATGCAGGGATCAGGTGTGATTTCTGTCAAAAACTGCACGACTGTATCTGCATGAATTGGGATGATAGGAAAATATCTCTCGTCTCGAACGTTAAACAGATCGCGGCTATCAAATTTCTGTGTGACGCATGTACACAGACTGTAAACTCTTTTGTGGTATCTAAAGAAATGGAGAAAGCGAATACGAGTGTTACAGAAAAGGAGGGAATAATGGGGAAACAAGAGTCCCAAAATGTCCCAATGAAAAACCGGATGGATGAAAGACGAACAAGGAATGATGACATAAAAGAAAGAAAAGAGACAAGTAAAATTTGCGATGTAGTAAAACTGCCCAACGAGGAAAATGCTAAAAAGCTAAAAACTAAAAACGTAGGAAATAAACAACCGACAAAAACTGAAAATGTAAGAAATAACAATGATAATAGTAAAAACAATGATAATGATAATGAAAATATTAAAAATAATGTTAATACCAAAATTAAAAACAGAAAATAATCAGATGACAAGAAAGAGAAGCGTAGAAAATACCGTCTGTAAGTACTACACAAAAGGGCACTGCAGATTAGGGTGTATCATGCTCATTGAAGCGCGAATTTCAAGATTGGCAGTATGTATTCCTATGTAAAATTAAATTTTAGGAGGGGTTTGTTTTCTTGAACTTTTGCTAAAAATCACGTTTAAGTGTTCAAATTTCCACTTTTACGTTTTCTGGTTATGTACAGAACAGCTGTGCAGGACAAACATTGTATACAAATGTAACAGACCGGTTTCTTACCAAACAAAACCATTGTAACAGCTGTTATAGGCTACTAGAGTTTCACTGTGATAATTTTCTGTTTCAGATACAAAGCTTGGTAAAGATTGTATAGTCACCATGGCTAAGCAAGGACGAAATACCAGAAAAAGTTCTGGTTCAAAGTTGCGTGATCTGGTGGGTCCAGGCAAGCAGTTATTTCCCACAGAAGTTCCAACCTGGAGAGCTGTGTTTCAGAGAGGAATCCTCCTCCAGGAAGAGAAGCTGCTTCTGGATGATATGAAGAGAGCTCAGTACCCTTTGCAAGATTTGGCTAAGGACTTGGCATCACTGGTACTGGCACAGTGGCGCAAAAGCAATGCCAAGTTCACTCCTCCTGTGATCATTCAAGAGAGATCCATTGCCAGGAAGATTCTTGTCAGGTGGAATAAATGATTGACTTAGTGAATGGCAAAGTGAAGGCTGCAAAGAGAGAGAAGAGATTATCTGAACATGATACATTGTTTGACATAACAACCTGCAGACATGATATCACTCTCTGTGGAACTGGAGCATCTGGCTGCTCTGGCTGTGCTGCTAGAGTTCATGTCAACTGTGACTGTCCTCTGCCTCAGAAGATTCCAAAGCTAGAGCTACAGTGGCTCCATTACCAGAGGATCAAAACCTCAGCAGTTTCTGGCTTCCGGATGGCATCTGTTGATGTGAAGGAAACAGTGAAGCAGGTGAAGGCTACTAAGAGGAAGGAGGAAGAATAGAAGGCAGCTGAGAAGAGAAACAGAAAAGAGGAAGAAGAAAAGGAGCTACTGCTTAGAGCTGATGATGGTGATGATGATGAAGATGAGGTGACTTCCTTGCAAGAGTCTCCAGGCAGAGCAGCTCCTACTGTTGACACAGATTTTTCCAGTACTGCACCAGGCACAAGCTCTAGTGTCAACACTGGCAAAGTCTCCACCTCTGCCAGGAGGAACTACATGGATATCTCAAGCACTGCTGCGGCTGCAGTCAGGTTCAAGGTGGCAAACACTCCTGGAGCAGCCATTGCAACTGGTTTCTTGCAAGATCTCATCAAAGCTGGCCATCTATCTGCTGATAAGGCATATCTAGCTGTTGACAGGATGAAGATGTGGAGGGGCAAGGAGTCTGTAATAGGTGCCTCGGTAGAGGCCCTGGAGAAAAGGACAGAGGGAGAGGAGATCAAGGGAATTTTCTTTGATGGAAAACAAGATAAGACGACAAAGATCATGAGGTACAATGAAGAAACTGGCCGCTTCCATCCTGATATTACAACTGAAGAGCAATATAGTGTTACCTGGGAACGTGAGGGGAAGTATCTCTTCCATTGTACACCAGAAGAACCTGACGGAAATGAGAAACCTGCACTGAAGATAGCTCAGGCTCTGTTTGAGTGGATTAGTGCTCATGGTGCTAAAGATACTATTGTGGTCCTTGGTGGTGACTCCACCAACACAAACACAGAACCTGATGGAGAGACTGCTAGGTCACAAGTGTCACTGGCTGATATGCCAGTTGCATATTAATGAACTCAGCCTCAGGCACATGATCATCAAGGTTGATGGTCCCTACACGCACAAGTCTGGGTTCAGTGGCCCAATAGGAAAACTTTTGGAAAAGATCAATGACATACTTGTCAACTTTAGCTTCAAGGCTCTGTCAGGAGAAGATATAATTGAACTGCCAGAAGACATTGTACAGAACCTTAGCACTGACCAGAAGAACTGCTACCTACTGATCAAAGCTCTCAAGACAGGAGATTTGAGCAAAGAAGTTGCTGGTCTGAAGTGTGGCCCACTGAATCAGTCACGCTGGCTGACTACCGGTGAGGCTCTGTTGATGCTGTGGATGAGGCAGCATGGTCTGAAGGGGGAGGTGTTGAAGAAGCTGGAGGTGCTGCTGAAGTTCTGCCTGGACTTCTACTTCAAGATGTATTTTGAGATCAAGGTGAAGCACCACATGAGGTATGGACCTCACCATATTGTGACCGCTCTGGGACTGCTGAGAAGCCAGACCTCTGCAGGAACATAATCACTCATGTGATAGTTTGTGGAGCATATCATGCTCACAGTGAGAACCTCATTGCCTCTCTCTTGTGCAGTGAGGAGGAGGAGGAGAGGGCATAGGGGGTTGAGATGATCAAGAAGATCAGAGGTAAGTCTGAGTATGGAGACATGAGTCTGAGAACTCATAGAAACCGTAAACTGAATTTTGATGCCACTTCTCCAATTACTCTGATTAATTGGGATAAGGAGAAATTGTATGAGCTACTCTTCACATGCAAGATGTGATGTCAAGAGGAGAAGTTGAGGAGCTTCTCAGGTCTCCACTTGAAGTTGAGAACTTCTCAGTTCACACTCAAAGCTGTGAAAGAGCAGTCCAGGAAGTTTCAGCTGCAGCTCATGCAGTGTATGGGCAAGAGAGAAGAGATGGTTTTGTTCGTGCTAGGATTGATCACAGAGAATTGTTGCCAGTTTTCAAGTCAAAGCCAGACATTATGAACATGTTTGAGATCTCTACAAGAGCTGCTAGACAAATCAAGATGCTTTCAGAAGAAAAAATCTCAAAACATTCAGTTGACCAGTATATTATTACAAGCTGGGGGTGGAGGGGGGACCTGTACAAATATTAAAGAAGAATTGCAATTGCAAAAAAAGGTTGAACGTCACAGCAGCTTCCAGAAAGGTGGGGGCAGCTGCCATCACACTCAGTGATGCGGAAAAGAAAATAAATAAAAATTGGTGGAGGCGTTTCTAAAAAAAAAGAAAATCCAAGACCAAGAAAGAAGAACAAAAAGATTCTGCCTGATGAAGAGAACAGCCGCGAAATGTGATGTATAGGAAGCTAAAAATCATACAATTCCTTAGTTTTGGGCCATTTTGGGTGATTTTGGTTATTTTAGGGGTTATGAACCACTTTGGCTGATCTTAAATGGGTCCAAGCCTGCCCCTAGAAACGCTTAAGGGTGTATGTGAACAATATGAAACATATAGAGGTCATTTGAGGCTACCAAGTCTCTGAAATTGGCCAAAAATCCCATTTTTCGACAAAAAAGTGCGATTTTGAACACTTAAATGCGATTTTTCGCAAAAGTTTCAGAAGACGAACCCCTCTTAAAATTCAGTTTTACATAGGAATACATACTGCCAGTCTTGAAATTCCAAGTTTTTCAATATTCGACCTGAGCATGATACATTGATACACCCTACTGCAGATATCGGGATGGGCAATACATCTATGCACATCCCACGTTATGTAACTCACATTACACAAGAGGATATTGTAAATTTGAAAAAAGTGCAAGTTCCACCATCTTACTGTCTGCAACACTATGCAAGATATGGGAGGTACAAATACGGACAAAAATGCCGTTATCACCACCCTCAAAAACGAAACAGGTGGACAGTAAAAACGAGCATCAAAGATGGCTACCAATTCTTTAGACGTAGCCAACACAATTCAGCTGCTAAATACCATCCAGAATACAAAGTCAGCTGACAAATATAGGAATACGAGACCCGGACAGAAGGCACGCACATGCGTTATCGGGACAACAGGTACCGACAAAGATAAAGAGAAGAAATTCTCGAAAGATCACAAGGCAACGAAACCGGCACCACCATTGGAAAACTAATCGGAGCCACATGTATGTAAAGACGATAGAGAAAAATTAAAAATAATCCTAGCCAACATTCAGGGCTTTAGATCAAACCATTCTTGGACAAAGTTTTATACCTGAAAGGACTCATGCAAGAAACTGGAGCAGACTTTTCATGCCTCACGATTCACGAAAACCCATCTGAAGGACTGCTAGGCGAACTGTGAAAACTGTGAGTTCTGTGTTGACAAAAAAGAAATACAATTTGACAGCTATAACACTCCGAGCCGACAGAACAATGAGACGTAAAGGAGGATGTGCTCTTTACACACGCGAAAGACATATGGCAGAAATTGCAATAAGTACTTCAAACTACTACGTAGACTGTGCAGCAGCAAAAGTTAAAAAACTAAATATGGTACTAATTGTAATGTACAAACCCCCCGAATATGCCAACTTCAGAATTCTAAGATTCCATTACAGAGGTCAGAAACTGGATCTACATTCTCCATCCCCAAGTATTTTTCTCTGTGGTAATTTTAATCAGGGCCGTTTCTAGCCATTAGGGGGCCATAAGCAGTATACCCATTTGAGGCCCCACCCCTACATCCACCAACTCACGCCTTACTACATTACCTCAGCACACACATACAAAAAATGGCTGTGTTAATAAAAACAATTATGAAACAATTTTAATGAAACATTTATGTCCAAAACAACAAATATGTACTTTCAGAAGACAAACAGAAAAAATACTCTTCATGAAATTCCTGAAAATTAGCTTATACATTATTTAGAATAAATGACACAGAACTATGCATAAAAAAATAATGCAATTATCAACTACCAAACAATTACTAACTCTACGATACAATCGTGTAATAGCTAATAGTTATACAGAACAGTCTGTATCTTCAAAATTTTTGCCCCCTAGATTTTTTCTGGGCGAAATCATCAATAGCATCATCATATGAAATCTCCCTGCCAACGTCCTGGTTGATGCTTATGATGCCAAGGCCACTGAGGCGATCCTGCCCCATTGATGATCTGAGGTAGGTCTTCATTAGCTTCATCTTAGAGAAGCTCCTCTCGGCTGACGCTACTGTCGCAAGTAGAGTGCAGGCAATTCTTAGTGCAACCCAAAGATTGGGGTATAGTTCTTCCAGTTACTTCTGATGAATGAAGGAGAGAAGCTCCAATGCAGTCATGTTGTGTGAAGGTAAAGTCGGCAAGTTCTTAATTTCGAGGGCCAGTTCTCTTCCATCAATGTCAGAGTCAGCTCCAGAGCTCAGTATCTTAGAGAGCTTTTCACACTTGCAGGACAAGTCTTCCTTGTTCATTGTGGTGAAGTTTAGGAGAACCCCAAATATGTCCCTCACATCATCTAATGTTTTGAATCTCTCATTTATTGACCCGATGGCACAATCCACCACCACATTGAAAAATTTTACTTCCAGCCTCTTTAAGGCTTCTGTAAATGGTTCGTCAGGAGCTTCGTAAGCAAAGTGCTTTTTTATGGATCTGAGCCTCTTCTCCTTCAGCACAGCCTCCACATTCATTTCCTCAATATGTCCCTAGCTACGACTTGTGCTGCAACAAAACCTGTGTTTCTGTAGCTGGTGAGTGAGTCTTTTGTTTTTGTGAGGAGGTTGACTGCCACATCAAACTGCATTGTAGGAGACTGCAGAAGTTTGCTCACATTGTTAACTGCATGAAGAATGTCATACCATACTACTGTGCAAATCTGAAAGCGATAAGACCCTACCTCCTCTGCAAGTGCTTGTGCTTCAGTCCTGGCTATGGCATCTGTGGCATTGTTTCTGACTTCCAACAGGGCCTCTCTGATGTTGTGGCTCTGGTGTCGCACAGCCTCATTGCTCTTAAGCCGGCTCTCCCACCCGGTTTCACTCCAAGACTTGAGTATTATGTTCACGTGCTTCTTTAGGATTATCCATCTCTGTGTAGCTGCTGCAAAAAGGTTGTACAATTTTTGTATGTTGCCAAAGAAGCTGATGGCATCTGTGGAAGCTTTAGCTGCATCAGCCACTACAAGATTCAGAGTGTGAGCCCCACATGGAACATAGAGTGCACGACAGTTCTTCTCTAATAACCTTGCCTGAACACTTTTGTTCGTGCCCTTCATGTTCGCTCCGTTGTCATATGACTGTCCTCTGCAGTCATCAAAGTGAATATTCAGTTCATCTAGTCTCTTCAGAATCAGAACTGATAAACCCAGGCCTGTACTTTCTGAGGCCTCAATAAAGCCCAAGAAGTATTCTTTTATTTCTGGTACTTCACCCATTTTAACAGTTCTGATAATAATCGTCATCTGTTCTTAGTGGCTTATGTCTGGAGTGCAGTCTAAAATGAGAGTAATATTTAGCTTGTTTTTTTCTGCAACAATGGCATCCAAGATCTTCCCACTAATGGACCCAATGAGTTCATTTTGAATGATGTTTCCTAGGTAACTTGAATGACTATATTGGCCACTTTTGACTCTGCTGATGTGTTGTTTCATCACTGGATCAAATTTGGCAAGCAGCTCAACCTCCTTCAAGAAGTTGCCATTGTCTCGATTGTACAATGTAGAGGAAGACCCCCTGAAAACAAGGTTTCTCTCTGCCAGTGATTGGATTATACTTACAAGACGTGTGAGAACATCTCGCCAGCGTCTTCGCTCTACCTCCATTAATGACATTTCAGTTTGGTCAATGGTCCTCCCAGTTTTTAGCCGCAGTTCCAGATCCTTCCATGTTGCCATGCTATCCGCATGTTCTGAACTATTTTCATGGCCTTTCAGAAGCGAACCAACGTTATCCAGTCTGAAAGTCCATCCGTAATTAGTTTGTACGACTTCCTTGAAAACACCTTGCAGCAGAAGCAATAAAGAGCATCATTCCTTCTAGAGTACATCAGCCAGCTTCGCTTTATTTTTTCCCCATTAATTAATGCTCTGTACATGTGATGGTGATGAAAGCTTCTACCGTCCTCTCTTTTAGGGAATGTGAAATCTGGACTGATTTGAAATGGTCCTCGAGACACCAGATCTGTCTTCGAGGCATCTGACAGGAAAACTGGCCAGTCATACGGATCAAGCGGTGGAGCAGATCTTGGTTCTTATTGCTCAGTAGAAATGCCTGTGTGTGGTGTTTGAAGTTGAACAGAAGATGGGCCACTTGTTGGTTCATCAGGCTCTACTTCTACTGGTGTTTGAGGTTGCATAGAGGATGGTCCTGCTGTTGGCTCATGATGCTCATCAGGCTTTGCTGAGGATGGCTTTTCCAAATATTTCAGTAGTGCTCCTGAGAAGAACCTAACATTACATATTCTGTTATATTTTGCTAAAATACTCTTTCTTATCTTGTTTGATAATTGATCTGTGTGAACAGAATTTGAGGTGATGTGATCCATTAAATTTCACATTTCGAAATATTATAAATATTACAGACTAGCTTACTCTACACGATTCCTGAGCACTTGCCTAGCTTGATGGTCTACCTAACCTAGTTGCCTGAACTGTAATCATAAGAATATACAAGTGGCACATCTCACCTGTGCTACTGGAAAGCTTCTCCTCCTCTATTTTCTTCTTTTTCCATTTTTCAGCTCCTGATGGATAATGTCGTTTCATTTTCCAAGATGCACGAAGTCACATCTAGTTAACCACAACTAATCTGCTAAATAATAATAATGATGATAATAATGATGATAATAATAATAATAATATTAATAATAATGTTTTACAATACTAGAAAAATTAAGCATTTAGGAAAGTATAAGCATATAGTAAGAATAAAGTTAAATAATATAGAAATAAAATCTCACAATAGTTATTTACACATAACGACCAAAACGTTTCGTTTGTCTCCGTTTTATTACATTTGTCTCATACAAAAACTTTAATTAATACGACAATAATAATAATAATAATAATAAGGATAATAATAATAATAATAATAACAATAATATTAACAATAACTTCAGCTATGTTCCTATTCTTGCCCACTGAGCTATGACTTTGGAGCCTGTCTAGGGGCCCCCTAGTAGCAGCGGGGCCCTAAGCGGCCGCTTAGTCTGCTGATGCAAGGAAACGGCCCTTATTTTAATTTTCCATTCATGAAATATAAAAGAATAGGAAAAAATACGATATATGTATACACCAAGACAAGGGGGGTACACGGGAAGACCAGGAGCAGGTAAAAATGCTACTAGCTGTAGCCGATGAATTTATCTTAACACAAGAAATAAAAGAAAAAACTGCCTAGATTTGGTATTCACAAACAACAGCAACCTAACTGATATAGGCCTGTTTGGACTGTTTGGATGTGATAGAAGACTGAGGGAAGTCTTTGTTTTCTGTGAAACACAAGTTTATTTATGCAGAAACTTGAAATATATTTACAGTATTACGTCGATACAATATATGAGAAAGAGAAAACTTCATCAACTTGAGTAGTCTAAGCATCATCATCCTGTTTGCATAAACGTTTTGTGTTTCGTATTTATCAATTATTACGAAAGAAATCTTTTATAACTTGAAGAGCCTAATCATTTTCATTAATCAATAAAGTAACATAAATATCATCAACTGTTGCCGCAAAATAGAAGTCAACATCTTCCTTCCTTGAATAATCAATTTTAAAATTAGAAAGAGCCGTTTTGAGCAGAAAACTGAGATTTGTTTATAAAAAACCTCTGAATAGTTAGCTAGAACAATGTGAAAAAAGTGTTAGCAGCTGACGAGGAAGCTTCTAACAGTGGCTGTATCCTCCAGCGCGGGACACGTCAATGCGAAAAAGAGGCGACATCAAACCAAAACATCAACGCGCTGGTGGCCAAACTTCCTCAAATATCAGTGCAGCGGGCTGTCTACGGTTGGCCAGACTGGCAGTCGACGGCCTGTTGCGTGGCACGGACAGAGTGCCGATCGGCTTCCGGGGCCGGACCTATTTTCAGCGTGCTATTTTTTCATTTACGGGGAGCAATTGCGTGCTCCCCAGACTACTCTTACTCTCCGGCGACATTAAGACTAATCCAGGCCCCACTACAACTTACACATGTCACCATACACAAAGACTTAGACACAATAGCACCATGAGACACATACAGAAGTATAATATTAACATATTACAGTACAACGTAGATGGCCTCACAAACAAAATCATGCACCTTAGGGAATTCGTACACAAACAAAACATTCACATAGCACTTATACAAGAAACAAAACTAAAACGCACACACAAAACACCCACCATCCCTGACTTCACGGCGATCCGTCAAGATCGTAATGGGGGTAACGGGGGTGGACTCATCACTTACATACATAAAAGCATTAGCTATACTGATGCCACCCAAAACATTACAAACACAATCCAAGCAGATAACACGATAGAAATACAAGCAGTTAACATTAAAACACGCGCAAAACACAACACCACACTAATCAGCATTTACATCCCATCAGATAGTTCAGCTCAGGTGCCAACCAATTACAATCCACAGTTACACAATCTGGCCTCTCTCTCACTAATGTCATCTTAGGAGGAGACTTCAACGCTAAAGACACTAGTTGGTATCTGCACAACCAAAGCAACACCAGAGGCGCCAACATAGCCACACAACTAAACAGCCTCTTCATTCTTAACAATACAGAACATACACACATACCACATCAAGCAGGATACTCAAACTCCTCCCCAGACAACGTTCTGTTCCCCCTCACTCGCAACACATACACACTGGAGAACAGAAAACAACTCTCGTCAGACCACCTGCCCATCATCATTACAACACGTTCTACACTCTGCCCCCAACAGTTTTAGGCACACTTACAGAAATTACAAGAAAGCTGATTGGGAACAGTTCAAAATACTGACTGAGGAACAATTCACCACATTACACAGCACACCCATCAAAAACATCAATACAACACTCAAGACATTTAATCAGATCATCAATAATTCAAACAAATACATACCCAAGGCAACATTAGGAAATACAACCCAAATTACACCAGAGAAATAGCCCACCTCATAAGGCAACGTAACAACCTCAAACATAAGACACAAACACCACACACAGAAGCCATAAAACAGCAGATACAACAGCTCAACACAGAAATAAACAAACTTAAAGAAAAACAAACAGAAACACTTAAGGAATTCATAACAACACTAAACCACTCCACAGATACTATATCCAGGCTATACAAGACTATAAACAGCATTACCCACTTTAACAGCGGCATTCACACCTCACACGCGGCTATCTGTCGCAGCCAAAATAATATCCCAACATATATAAAACAAGCTAACGTTCTAGTTAATCACTACGCAAAGATAAGTCACTTAAACAGAGACAACAACCAGAAACACGCAGACAGACAAACAGCCAGACACAAGAAACCCTACAGACTCGACACGACCATTACACCCTTCAATACAGACCAGACCACCAGGATCATCAAAAACATTATGAATTCGAAGGCTACTGGACCAGACAACATATCTAACATATACCTTAAACACTTGGACCCACAGGGAATACTAGCTCTTACAAACATCAGCACATATTCGTACCAACACTGTATTATTCCCGACATATGGGAATAGACCCATTACTTTACTATGCACACCCTCCAAAGTGTAACGACATGGATTGAAACCTCACCACTCAACTACGACATTACTCACTAACCTCACGCAGCACATCATGGATGGCATCAACTCCAGACGACCAGCTTAACGTACACTATTAGCAACAATAGACATTAGTAAAGCATTTGATGCTATCCCACGCTTCCCTCTCATAAACAAAATACTCAACACAAACATGCACAATAACACCAAAAGGTGGCTGAGCAACTATCTTTCAGGAAGATACTCACATGTCACATTTAATGGTAAGTCATCCAAAAACAAGCTTTTTCCGAACGGGGTTCCTCAAGGATCTGTTCTCTCACCAACACTGGCTCACACACAATAGACTCAAAGTAGCGCCCACAAAATCAACCATCACCTTGCTTACAAGTAATACAAAAGAACGCCAGATATCTCCACAGCTTACACTAAACAACACCAACATTCCACACACTCACAGGACCAAAATACTTGGGGGTCACATACAACACATCATTATCTTTTGCAAACCACATTCAGGACATTAAAAACAAATGTACGTCAAGACTTAACACGCTTAGGGTACTAACAGGCACAAACTTTGGACACCAGCAGGAAACAACAACACTCATATACAAACAATATATTCGCTCAGTCAGTGGCGTATCAAGGGAGGGGCGAGAGGGGCGACCGCCCCGAGCGGCACTTCCCGAGGGGCGGCAAATTACTGTCAGGCGGGCGCAGTATGCAAAATTTTGGGTTTTTATGTTTTAAAATGCAACCCTCCAAAAAATTATATCTCATCATTGTCGCGCGTTATTTGTGTACAAAATATCCATGGTTTTGATGAAAAATCATCATTAAATGCTATATATGCCACCTCAATGCCACTATTTCCACAAATAGTTGCGTTAAATTTTCACATCGGAAAGGTTGCCAGCCCTATTTTTCAGACTTTCCCTATATTATTTAGGTTAGGCTTTGCATTCTTTGAGCTTTGATGATGTTAATAATTAATGGTTGTTTTATTTTGCAGATACCCTACTGAATTAGCAAACATGAGCAAACGACAGAGACTGAGTGGTGCTGCATACAAGAATCTTCGCGAAAAAAAAGAGGAGGAAGGCAAGCGTGCTGCTAAGCGATTTCATCAGTTAATGGGATTCTCAGACACACCTTCAGTGCCTTCTGGGAAGCAAGGAGATCAACCGCAATGTGATATATCTTTAGAGATAGATGTTCAAGCAGCAAATTCAAGTGAACCCCCAAATAATCAGGATCAACCCTCATCTACATCACAAAGTCACCCACCCACCCATCACCCACAGAGTCTGTTTAACGATTCTGGCAACTGGCCCGTTCCAGTGACGGACAATTTGAGAATCGAACTCATTAAACGTGGACCATCACATTTGAAAAACATGAATGGACCCTTTCCAGCTGATTCAAACAATAGTTCAATGTCAAAAGTTTGGTATTTCAAAACTTTGGAAAATGGCGAAAAAATTGAAAGGTCATGGCTAATCTTCTCACCTTCAAAATGTAGCTTGCATTGCTTTTGCTGTCGTCTCTTCAACAACATCTCCAGTGCATTTGGAAAAGAAGAAGGATTTTTTGCCTGGAGAAAACTGAATCCAAGAGTACTTGAACATGAAAACAGTCCATATCATATCCGATGCTTTGAACAATGGAAAGAGTTGTCTATGCGCCTTCAGTTGAATGCTACAATAGATAATGCACATCAGTTGCAAATAAAACATGCTACTGCTAAGTGGAAAGAAATACTGAGACGAATTTATGACTGCATCATGTTCTTGGCAAAACAAGATTTTGCATTCCGAGGGCACCGAGAGAACTTAAATGAAGAAGCTGGGCTAGCTGGCAATTCTGGAAACTTTTTGGAGTTAATAAAACTAATGGGAAAATATGACCCAGTAATTAGGGAACATCTTACAAAAAATAAGAATGACTGACAAGATATCCACTACGTATTTGTCACCTACCATTAAAAATGAGTTCATCACACTAATCGGCTGTAATGTTCGAAAATGTATAATTGATAATGTGTCTAGTGCAAAGTACTTTGCAATAATTTTCGATAGTACACCAGATATATCGCATATTGATCAGATGTCTCGGGTAATTCGCTATGTGTCGATTAAAGATGGTAATGTAGAGGTGAAGGAATCCTTCGTTGATTTTATTAAATTAGAGGGGAAGACTGCTGAGGCAGTTACTGATCTCATTGTCACTAAGCTCCGTGAGGATGGGCTGGATATCCAGAATTGTTATGGTCAAGGGTATGACAATGCTGCTACGATGGCAGGTATTCATCTTGGAGTTCAACGCAGAATTCTTGATGTTAGCAAACACGCTGTTTTCATTCCTTGCAATAACCACTCGCTGAACTTGGCTGGAGTTCATGCCGCGGGACTGAGTCCTAATGCTGTAACTTTCTTTGGAACAATTGAACGAATTTTCGTCTACTTTCCTTCTACTCATCGTTGGGATGTCTTAACAAAACATTCCAAAATCACTGTCAAGCGAGTCTCTGATACGCGGTGGAGTGCTAATTATGATGCTGTTTCTAGTCTTAAGAAAAACTTGACTCACGTTGTTAGTGCCTTGGAAGAACTGAGTGAAGGGGTCTCCGAAAATCTGGACACAAAGGGCGATGCTGAAGCTCTGTTGACCTCCATCATGTCATACATATTCATTGTGTACTTATTTTTCTGGGATCCAGTGCTGAAAGAAATCAATGATGCTCAGCTATATTTTCAAAGAAAGGGACTTGCTTTGGACCAGTGTGCATTAAAAATGAACTCTTTATCCGTGTTTTTAACTAATGAACGAGAGGCAGTAGTATCAAACGCTGCAGATGCCGCCGAAGAGTTCTGTAATGAAATGGATATCAGTATAGACCGCAGAGTCAGGAGACGGAGAAGAATGCCTGGAGAGCAAGCTCGTGATGCTGGATTGACCGTGCAAGAGGATGTACGCAGAGAATTTTTGAAATCATGGATCGTTTATTAGCAGAAATTGAAAAACGCACAGTTTGTCTTAAAAACATGAATGATCGCTTTGAATTTCTGTCTCCTTCGTACCTTTTGAATCAGTCCAAAGATGAAGAAATTAATACCAAGGTCAATAATTTTTCTTCCATCTACAATGACATTAATCCAGGAAGTCTACTGAAAGAAATAAAGCGTTTGCGCAGACATTTGCTCAGTTTCGAAAGCATAAGCGTCGACGATGATCCAAAGAACTGGGATATGTTAAAACTACTTCAGTGGATCGTTAAATGGGATCTAGTGGAATCTTTGCCTCATATAACAATTGCCCTCCGGATCTGTCTAACTACATGCATGTCCGTGGCAAGTTGCGAACGAAGTTTCTCGAAACTGAAACTTATAAAAACTTACCTCAGGTCAACTATAAGTCAATCTAGACTGAGCAATTTGGCGATTATTTCATTTGAACGCGAAGTTGCAGAGACAATGGACATTGAAAAAATCATTCATGAATTTTCTGTTATGAAAGTCCGAAAATTTAATTAGGCATTATACATTATATAGTTGTTGTTAAAATTATGTAGTGTATTATGTACGGTACATTATGTAGTATTGTTAAAATTTAAGTTGCTTTATTTAAGTTTTTCTTCCAATAAAAGTTTTGTTTAGAAGTGTATTTTTTTTTTGTAAAGGAATTGTTTTTAAAATTGAAAATTGTTGCGGGGGGGGGGGGGGGGGGGGCATTTTCGCCCCGAGCGGCAAAAAGTATTGGTACGCCTCTGCGCTCAGTTATGGACTATGCTAGCGCATGCTGGGTACCCATTATCTCAAACACACACATAAACACCTTACAGACAATACAAAACAACACACTTCGTATCATTACAGGATGCACTCAAACAACACCAATAGAACACCTGCACACATACAAAAATACTGAAGTTAGGGAACATTTAGACATGAGGGGAACACAATTCATGGCAGCAGCGACAACTAACCCACAACACCCTTGCCACTACATGTACAATCATGCACCGACAACTCGCACCATTAAGGTAACACCAGAGAGACATTATAACCAAATACTCCATTCCATACCACGCCCCACAGACATCACACAGTACAGAAAACACATACACACACACACACCTAACCCACAAAGCCCTGACGCGACTCTGTCCGAATGCGGTCCTAGGTGCGAAGCCGCCACCCATTAACAGGTCAGAGATCAGCCTGAGCAGATCGGATCGAGTTAACTTAGCACGATTCCGATGTGGACATCACCCCAACTTACTGACATATAAACCCAGACTAGACAACTCCACAGACGACACCTGCCACCTGTGCCAGGACACACCACAAACAATTGAACACATGACAGACTGTACCGCTCTAGCACAACAACGAACACAACACAACATCACTACTGCGCTGGACCTCTGGTCCACTCCGGAGAGGGCGATCGGTTACCTGCGTGCCCGCCGGCTTGCTCGATCAGGGTGGGCTGATCGGCTAAACACCAACACCAACAACCTAATTGATAACGTAGAAATATCCCCAACTTATAATATCGAGATCACATCATTATTGAAATAACAACCAATATCAAAGCGACAGGAAAGGAAAGAACACGAACAATAGAAAGAAGCAAATTCGAAATTTTTAATTTTTTCTCCAAAGCTATAAACTGGGAAGGTGTTGCATCCAGCATGGAAGTAATAGATTGGAAAACCATCTTCAAGGCCAAGACAACGGAAGAGATGCTAATGACCTTAGATTAGAACACGCTGGGAATTATGGAAAGACATGCCCTAAAAATGCAACAAAGAGGAAAGAGAATCAGGTTCGAGATACAAAAGAGGTCATTGTTCCGAAAAAGAAAAAGAGTGACTGCAAAATTAAGTAACTGTAAAGACATCAGAAAAATATTAAATGATGAACTGCAGAGTATAGATTGTGTCATTCAGGAACTAATTGAGAAGCGTACAAAAAAAAAGACGACGACGTATAGAAACGATAAAGGTTAATTCAAAGTACTTCTATAATTTTGTAAAAAGGAAGTCGAAAAATCACACGACTATCAGACCTTTGAAAAATGAAGACAATTCTTTATTTGATGATCTAACAGACGTATGTGAAATATTAAGAGTTCAGTATGAATCATCTTTCAGTATCCCAAATGCTGACAAACTGATATGCGATAGAAACGAGTTCTTTGAAGAACTACAAGGGGAAAGTATAACAGACTTCGACTTTACGACAAATGATATTACACAAGCTATAGGGATACTAAAAGCACACTCGGCAGCATGACCGAACAAATGGAATGCCACACTGATCAAAAACTGCAAGAATGCAATCGCTGAACTCCTATATTGGATATGGGGACGATCACTAGACACGGGAGAAATACCGGACATCCTGAAGACAGCGACCATAGTCCAAATATATAAAGGAGAGATCGATCCGAGGCCAAAAACTATAGGCCAGTATCGTTTACATCTCATCTCACTGAAATATTTGAAAGAATAGTTAAAGAAAAATCTATGGCTTTTTGGAAACTCAGAAAAAAATTAAATGATAACCTACATGGATTCCGGTCAGGCAGATCATGCCTATCACAACTAATGGAACACTACAACAACACTATTGATGCACTTGAAAGTAATGAAAACTATGTATGGGAGTAACAGGAAAAATAGGGAAATGGATATGTAATTTCCTTAGTGAGCGGTGGCAAGTCGTTACAGTTCAAGAAATATCTTCATCAGAATCAGAGGTCCTCAGCTCAGTACCACAAGGAACAGTATTAGCTCCACTACTCTTCATAATCATGCTAACTGACAGAGATGAGGACGTTACCTGTAACAACACAGTAACATCCTTTGCCGATGCCACAAAGATCAGTAGAAAAATAAGGAACTCAGAGGATATAGGATCTCTACAAACAGACATGAAGAGAATCTAGAAATGGACGGAAGACAACAATATGAAGTTTAACACAGAAATTTTAACTGTTACCGTACGGAAAAAGGGAGGACCTTAGTAGTATCCCCGCGTTTGGGGAGAGGAAGTTCGGGGTGTTCTGAAATCCTGCCCCTGGAGAGGCGTTCGCCTCCGTAAAAAGGGGCTCCCCTTCCTTAAGTTCCTAACCCATATATGGGGGCCTTACAGGTCTTAATGAAGGGCACCTGCCCCTTGAGGGGTCCCTTTCCTCCTTATGGAAAAAAATTCATCCTTGCCTTCCTTCGAAAAAAAAAAAAATAAATAAATAAAATTTAAAAAGACTCATCTTCGCTTTCCTTCTTCAGACAAAAGCAGAGTTTGACAATCAGTTCAGAACCTATATAGAAATGAAAACTTAAATACTAATGCGAACATCACAAAAAACAAAATCAGGTTAAACATATTTTAAATCAAAAACAATTTCTTTGTTTATTATCTGTATTATGAAAAATAAAATGAAGGTTTATTATTTTAATTTAAATAAATACATTTTTCTCTTTTTGAAGGGAAACTGACTTATTTTCATCCGATCTGAACCTCAAATACAAGATCTTTTTATACATTCATAACACATGCTTAATTGTTTATTTATTTTTAAATATATAGTTTTCTGTTATTTACATCGCTATATACCATCACATTCACATGACATCTGGTATGTGAACTAATAATTTTACTGCACATCAAATTTCGTTATAAATTTGCGTGTTAAAAAAATTTAACAACGTAAATTAACAACGTAATTTAAAAATTTTAATGACCTGATAGTTGTATGTAATATTTGTATGTATATACTGATATCTAGGCTATATATTTCGTGAATCAACACACGTAAATAAGCGACATAATATAGCCATCCCCTCTCTCTATTGTGTAATTTTAAATATATATATATATATTGTATACACACACACACACACACACACACATATATATATAATATATATATATATATAATATATATATATATATATATATAATAAGTATGGGGTATTCTATTCATCAATAATTACAATAATTACAGGCCCAATGCTAACGCCTCCTGTTTCTCGAAACAAGTAGAGAAACTCTTGTTACCTACACCACTTAAATGATAACTTATGAACTAAATAAGTTTTGGTTTTAAAAGGTCCCACTCAACTGATCTGTGTATCTATATACTTAATTATATTTAAATACAATGGCAGTAATTCAACTATTTATAGCTGTTTTCTAGATATAAGTAAGGTATATGATAGAATGAACCACAATATTTTATTTACAAAACTAGGAAGCAGGGAAGTTCCCATATTAAATTTATAATAACAAAATATACAATGATGAAGTACAAGAATTTAAGTAATGGGGTCAAACCAGCTCCTTGACTGATGACTCAGATATGAGAAACTCTCGAAGCCTTTTTGTTAAAGCGAATATTATTATAAGCAGGGGTGTAGTCGAGGGGTAACGCGGTATAACGGCGTTATACTTCCTAAAATTTCAGTGAAGTAGCGTTATACTACCTACTGTAGTAGCCATAGCTGAATGCTGAGCACTTACGGAGATTTTAGTCAGATGAATTTAATTAGCACAAATTTCCGCTCAAACTTAACTGTGAAGAACATATCAAATTTCATGTTTCTGAGCATCAACGGACCACCACTTCATCAGTTTCAGACGAAAACCTACGTGACTTCATGGCTAAAAAGACACCGATCTGCAGATGATACACGTTCCAGACAAGTTTCAAAGAAGGAAACAGACATTCGTTCTATATGGAGCCTATTGTAGACTATATGTAACTGTAGTATTTACTATATCACTATGAAACTGCATTATACCGTATACATACGACTGATACGAGTATCTATATGTGTGTGTTTTATTCAAATTAAAAGTAACTAGAGCATGTACTATATTTGTAGTTTTATTTACTAAATATATATTTTTAATTTTCGAATTAACTTTTACTATTTTTATACAGTAATTGTTCTATGAAACGCTCAATTAAAGTTTTGCCTGTAGTGTTACCCTTCCTAAAATTTTAGGACTACACCACTGATTATAAGGAGCTTCCGGCTCTGTACAAGTGAAGCTAAAGAATCTCCCTTTCTGCAGTAATATATATGGACATCAACTCTGGATGGCTTATAAAAAAGGTTCTAGCAGAACCCTAAATTTGCAATCCAAAAGATCTTTGGATTTTATTAAAAATTTGGACTCTGTCAAATTTTTTTAAAAATTTTGTCACTAGTACAGTTTTTTATGCTGACTCTAAATATGCAACTCATTTTTTGCGGAAATAAATATTTAACATTTTATTGGCGTTTGTTTGCAGGAATAGTGCCAGCTTCTGCATAAAAACTCGCATAAACAGTAATTTTTGTTGTTATTAATGTTCCCCGTTCAATTGAATGCCCGGTTAGGTCAACTGAATGCTCGGTTAGGTCAACTGTACGCCCTTGACGATTGGTTCGGTTGAGTCATAATATTTTCGTTAGTTTTAACGAAAATATCACGACTTAACCTAACCAATCGTCAAGGGCGTACAGTTGACCTAACCGGGCATTCAGTTGACCTAACCTGGCATTCAATTGACCTAACCGGGCATTCAATTGACCGGAGGCAACTCGCAATAGATAGATTACAGCACTGCATTATCATATGCTCACACTACAACAATAATATTCACACTAAACTAGGTGTAAGCAGGCAACAAATAAACATTAATAACAACAAAAAGATGCACAGTTCCACAAATGCTTGCTACACATAATGAGCTTCTCTGAGGTAACAAGACTACAGTCTAATGCAGGGGTGGCCAGACTTTACTGAGATGGGATCTGCTTTTTCCAAAGTTCTCCCTATACAATCCACCAGCCCAGTTATATATATATATATATATATATATATATACAGGGTGTCCCAAAAAAAACTATATACTCTTTATAGCATCATATATTTTATAATTTAAAAAAACCAAACAATATATTGTTATAGCAATTGCCAATGAAAGGTAAATTAGTAATCTAAGTGATCAAAATGTTATAGCGAGTTGTTTGCATATAAAATTTAATTAACTACGCCAAGTGCTCAAAATGTTCTCCGGCGGCATGAATGCACTTTTGAATGCGTCGATTAACTGATTCGCAGACGTGGACTAATGTGGATGCTGTGATGGTTCCGCACTTTTCCCTAATTGCATCCTTAAGGTGTTCGAGTGTTGCAGGTCTTGTACCATAAACTGCATCCTTCAGGTAGCCCCACAAGTAAAAATCAAGTGGAGTCAAGTCCGGTGAACGTGGAGGATACTCAACGCTTCCTCTTCGTCCTATCCAACGGTTAGGCAACGTTTCATCGAGGTACATTCTGACATCACAATGATAATGAGGGGGGGCTCCATCTTGCTGAAAGTAAAAGTCGTCGTTTCCAAACAACTTCCGAACTGCAGGTATAATTTCTGTCCGCAGCATGTCGAGATATGCGGCACCGGTAACTGTCCCATTAAAGAAAAATGGTCCAACCAAACACGTGGATGATAAACTACACCATGCTGTTAATCCTGGTAAATTAACATGTTTATCCACATAAACGTGTGGATCATCAAGTGACCAGTACCTGCAGTTGTGTCGATTTACTGTGCCATTCAGCTTGAAGGTAGCTTCATCAGACCACACGATTTTGTTGTATTGAAAGTGCATTCATGCCGCCGGAGAACATTTTGAGCACTTGGCGTAGTTAATTAAATTTTATATGCAAACAACTCGCTATAACATTTTGATCACTTAGATTACTAATTTACCTTTCATTGGCAATTGCTATAAACAATATATGTTTGGTTTTTTATTAAATTATAAAATATGATGCTATAAAGAGTATATAGTTTTTTTTGGGACACCCTATATATATATATATATATATATATAATATATATATATATATATATATAATATATATACACACACAGATGGAGAGAGAATAACCAAGAATAAAATTAAGTGAATATAAAAATATATTGCCAAATGCACACAGATATACTTTTCATTAAATTTTAACCCCCAAACTTATTAGAATTTAGGTATACTGGAATAGGAAGAGCTTACTTTACTGATGTGATGATTTGCACTGCATGTCATCAGCAAGCCGTGTGTAGTCCGGATTGTAGCTGCTGATTGCTAGCCTCAAACAAGCATCCAGGTGATCATCCGTCAAAGTGGCTCGGTATTTTGATTTGATGATATTCATGTGCGAGAACGTTGACTCACAAAGGTAGGTTGATCCAAAAAATGCTGTCAAGTACATGGCACTTTTTCTGACATTCGGATACTTTTCTTCAATAAGTAGGTGCCAAAAGTTTCCTTCTGAAGACCTGGATTTGAGTTGAATGTCGTTTCGCAGAGTCAAAATTTCATTCTCGATTGCAGATATGTCCATATTAAACAATAAGGCCATTTTTGATGCAATATCATCAATGTCAAAGTTTGCACCAAATGGGAAGCACATGAATTTTGCTACAGGTTCTAGTGTTGCTAAGTTTTGGAACCGTCTGTTGAAGTCTGTAATAACATTCTGCAACTGTTCAACGTATCCAACACTGTCAAACTGGTCGCATTCTTTCTCCTGACTTTCCAGCTCTGATATCATGTTTTTGAAGTTCTGCAGTTGGTGTCGCTGCAGCTGTGAGGATACCAGTTCTAGTTTTTGTTTAAAAGCATTCACTGAGGTAATCATTTCAACAATAGTTTTGTTTTTGCCTTGCAAATCTAAGTTTAGCTGATTCAGAAAAGCAGTGGTGTCAATCAAAAAAGCTAAATCTAACAGCCACACTTCGTCTTCCAACTCCAACAAGTTTAGAGATTTAAAATTTTGTTTGAATTAATTTTTTTTGTTTTTAAATAATTATTCAGTACGTTTGTAAGATTTTTCTTTTAAATGTACAAGTTCATTACATCATGAATAATATATATATATATATATATATATATATGTTAACAGACATAGACAGCGGAGTAAACAGCAATAGTATAGTAACATCCTTTGCAGACGATACAAAGATCAGCAGAAAAATCAGCGATGTACATGACGTGGAGGCCTTGCAGAGGGACACGAACAAAATATACAAATGGTCAGAAGACAACAACATGTCATTCAACGCCGAGAAATTTCAGCTCTTGAGATATGGTAGAAAAGAAGAACTTAAACAGACTGCATATTATGCTCCAGATAGACAGGAAATTCAGAGAAGCACGAAAGCGATTGATCTCGGGTTAATAATGACAGATGATGCGAAATTCGAAACACAAAATCAGATAGCGATAAATAAAGCAAAAAGAGTCGCCGGACAGGTACTAAGAACTTTCAAGAGAAGGGACAGGACAGTAATGATTCCCCTGCTAAAAACACTGATTATACCAAAACTTGAATACTGCTCAGTTTTGACGTCCCCACATAAAAAGGAAGAAACTAATAAACTAGAAGAAACGCAAAGGCATTTCACAGCCAAGACTGATGGCTGCAAAGAACTCAACTACTGGGAAAGACTACGTAAACTAAATCTGTACTCCCTGGAAAGAAGAAGAGAGGTACACCATAATCTACATATGGAAAATGATCGAAAAACTGGTACCAAACCTAAAACTAAACCCAATTACCATTCAAACAACACTGGAAAATAGGAAAGGCAGAATGTGTAGTGTTTCCAAATTAAATGCCCGACAAGGGACCTTCTCAACCCTGAAGGAAAATAGCTTGGTTGTCAGGGGGCCAAGACTTTTGAACCAGCTTCCTAAGGACCTCAGAAACGTAACGGGGGTCAAAGTTTGGCTTTAGAGTAAATTTTTTGATTATACATATATATTCCTCGTTCGTATTTCTTATATTATTATTAATTTTTTTATCATATATATTCCATCGTTTGTATAGAATGAACTATTGTATATTTATTTTCTATATATTTCGTGAAATTGATTCCAATAATTCGTCTAAATAAACAGAATGATGTAATGGTTTTTTATTTAATTCGGTTTAATTGTATTTCTTTTATTGTTAACATTGGGATTCGTTTAAATAATTAGTTCTCTTGCTGAACAAATTTAAGGAGAAAGTCACTCTTGCCTTTAATAAATAAATAAATAAATGGCAACTCATCTAAATAAAAATTAAAATAAATGATGCAATCTGGCAACTCACCCTAATAAGGTACCCCTGAACATAATTAAATTAAAAAACAATAACTGGTAACTCATCTAAATAAAAATTAAAATAAATAGGGCAATCTGGCAAGTCACCCTAATAAGGCACACCTGAACATAATTAAAATAAATGGTGGTATCTGGTAACCCTCCTTATATAAATAAATAAATATATAGTGCTCTCTAGTAACCCCTCCATATATAAATAAGTGGTAACTGGTAACTCTAAACCCTCTATATAACAGCTGCTTGGCCTCTGGACGCTCATTATGCGATAGACTCCGGTGGAATAAAGAACTCTCTCCCCTCTCTCCTTCTTAGGTTAAAGCTTAGGTTAGGTTTCCCTTTAGGGGGGGTGAGGACATCCCAACTTCTCCCCCAAAGACCCCCTCCTTCTCCTTTCTCTCTCTCTCTCTCTCTCTCTCTTAGGTTAAGGTTACCCCTTTGGAGGAGGTCATCCTCCCTTCTCCCCTCGAAGCTCCCTCACTCCCCCTTTGCAGCATTGATTTATTGAATACCCCCTTCCCCCTTTGTTGCATAACCCTTGCAACATTCCCCATCCCTCTTTGTTGCATAATCTCTTGCAACATTGACCAATATTGCATTGCAACATTCCTGCACTCTCCCATTTAACACCCATACTACTGTGAAGGAATGTTCATAGAAAATTTCGATATTGTAAAGCCAAACGCAAGCGCATTCCTACCTAAAGACGAAACTGACAGTTTTGGAATTTGTTGGTGCTCTCTCTCTCTCTCTCTCTCTCTCTCTCTCTCTCTCTCTCTCTCTCTCTCTATATATATATATATATATATATATATATATATATATACATTCAACTGCAAAGAACACGCAGTATAAATAACGTAAAGAACGACGCTTGTATAGGGATATTCCGCGCAAGACGGAATATCTCCTATACAAGCGTCGTTCTTTACGTTATTATACTGCGTGTTCTTTGCAGTTGAATGTATATAATGTTACGGCAAGCGGGGGAGGTGCCCCTTGGGGCATTGGTTTCTGCGAGTATGTAGAGGAATTACGGCATTTGGAAGAGTGGAGTCCATGGTGTAGTGGTTATCGCGTCTGACCGGCAATCGGAAGATCCCGGGTTCGATTCCCAGGTGGTACTTCATTTTTTCATTTGTTGTTTTCTCTTTCTCGTCTTGCGCGGAATATCTCCTATACAAGCGTCGTTCTTTACGTTATTTATACTGCGTGTTCTTTGCAGTTGAATGTATATAATGTTACGGCAAGCGGGAGGTGCCCCCTTGGGGCATTGGTTTCTGCGAGTATGTAGAGGAATTACGGCATTTGGAAGAGTGGAGTCCATGGTGTAGTGGTTATCGCGTCTGACCGGCAATCGGAAGATCCCGGGTTCGATTCCCAGGTGGTACTTCATTTTTTCATTTGTTGTTTTCTCTTTCTCGTCTTGCGCGGAATATCTCCTATACAAGCGTCGTTCTTTACGATATATATATATATATATACCTTCCCTTTCATCTTTTCGAACGTTCTGCGCGATTATTCCGCATTTCAAGAAGGTCAAGCTTGTCGTCTATCCTCTCGAAATGGCCCGGTGAAGTAGAGAGTTGGCTTTTTATACTCTCCACTTCACATAGCCAGGTACCCCCAGCTCATTTGGGTTTCTTTTGAGCCAGGCGTCTAATCTTTTCTTGAAGATGTCCATCACAACACCACTCGTGTTCCTTAGTTCCTTGTGCATCTGGTTAAACAGTCTTGGTCCTTTCACAACAATGTTATTTTCCTCCAGGATTGGGGATGTTCCCTGACTAGCCATTAATTTGGGAAACGACACAGTCTTCCTTTTCTACTTTCCACTGTTGTTTGGTGGGTTATAGGATTCAAAGTAAGATTGGAGGGCAGTTTCTCCATTATTTTCCAAGTGTAAATAATGATGTATCTCTCTCTTCTTCGTTCCAGTGAATATAGGTTTAATTCGCGTAACCTTTCCCAGTAATTTAGTTCTTTTCACCCATTGATCTTAGCTGTGAAGCTTCTCTGAACCCCTTCTAGCTGACTATCTTCTCTTTCATATGGGGTTTTTAGGACCGAACAGCATCCCAACTTGGGTATGATCGGCATATTCAATAGAGTAATTGTTATATTACTATCTCTTCGTTTAAAGGCTCACAGTATCTGGCCATATATATATATATATAATATATATATATAGAAAATATATGGTCACCACCACCTTTGGCTTTCTTCCCATTTCACCATTTCACTGACATCGCTGGTGAAATAGCTTACAATTTTTCTATCCTAAATGACCAAGAGCAGATTGTACAGCACCCTATTCGTATCCCCGTTCGCCTTGGAGATAGGCCCAACATTCTGAATTTATTCCTTACCTCTCATCCTTCTTCTTACTCTGTGAAACTTTTCTCTCCGTTGGGCACCTCCGACCACAATCTTATATCTGTCTCCTGTCCTAGCGATTCAATACGTCTTTTGGATCCCTTTGGCTTTTGGAATCCCTCTGGTACTTCAGCGCCACTGATTGGGGGGGGGGGACCCTTAGGCAGTACTTCCCTGATTTCCCATGGAATGATTACTGCTTCCGTGGCCGTGGCCCTTCTGGGTGTGCTGAGCGCATCACAGAAGTGATTCTCTCGTGCATGGAGGCGTACATCCCATATTCTATTCCTACGACTAATGCAAAATAACATTGGTTTAACTTAACTTGTTCTAATGCTATCCGCAACAGAGAGGAGGCTTTCAGAAGGTACCGTCGCCATCCAACTCATGACTCTCACTCAGCTTACATTTCTGCCTGGAATCGTACAAAATCTGTTCTTCGACTCACCAAAAATTCCTTAAACCGATAAAAATGTGAAAATCTATCCAATTCTAATTTTTCTCGCTCTTTCTGGCATCTAGCTCAGAACCTCTTCAACAACTTTACGTCCTCTTCTTTCCCTTCTCTTTTCAATTCCGACGACCCACATGCCGTCTCTTCTCCTGCCAAAGCTGAACCCTTCGCTCAAACTTTTGCTTACAAGTTAAGTTAAACCAATGTTATTTTGCATTAGTTCTTTGCATTAGTTCTTTGAGTTAAGAATGTGTTACATGGTTTGTAATGCGTTCTTATTTTACTTCTTTTCATTTTCTACCCCTTTCCTATCCTCTTCAACTATTTTCCCGACTTGTCGGCAGTGGCCGGCGGATCTACAGAGCTACAGAAGCTAAGGCTAACAAAGACCCTAAGATCCACTCTAAGGTTAGCCCGAGAGAAAGGAAAGAGTAGGGGGTTAAGAGAAGAGAAGAGAAGAGAATAAGGGGTTAAGTAAGGAGGAACACCTATCACTCGTGGTTATCATTCATTCAGAAAAAGAGAAAAAAAGACTCACCATCATCATCCGCCGGCCACTGCCGACAAGTCAGAAAAATAGTCGGAGAGAATAGGAGAGGGGTGAAAGATGAAAAGAATTAAATAAGAACGCTTACACACAATGCAAACACAGTCTTAACTCACTGTCATACCATGCAAACTACAAACATTCAAGAAAAGAGAGTTACAGACGTGCAAAGTAAGGAGAGGATAAGAAAAAAAAAGTAGGTAACGTTAAACAAAAAGTGGGTTAGTTTACGATACGAGCTACATCTACGTTCATGTTAGTCTAATTTTTTTTTTTTAAATTTATTGCTGGCATCACAGGCTGGCATGTCACAAGCTGGCATTCATCGTCAATAGACTCATCCTCGAGCACCACCACCAGAGCTCCTGTTGCTAACTTTGTTTTTTTATTTTAAACAACGTTAATATCTTTAAAATGTCTGTCAAGACGGTTCTTAAACATATTAACGCTGGTAGAATGAACGACTAACGCGGGAAGATTATTCCACTTATCAATTACTTTAAACGTAAAGAAGTTTTTAGCGATATTAGTAATGAAACGTCTGCCACGCAACTTAAATCCGTTATTGCGAGTATTACTATTATCGAAAGTGAACAATTTGTCAAAATTTACGTTATCGATGTTATTAACGATTTTGAAAACTTCAATAAGCTCCCCCCTTAATCTCCTAGTTTCGAGTGAATACAGGTCTAACTCTTTAATTCTATCTTCATAAGGCTTGTTGCGCAATGACGGAATTAGTTTCGTGGCACGACGTTGAACCCTGTCTAACCTATCAATATCTTCACGCAAGTACGGGCACCAAAACTGAACGGCATATTCTAAATGAGGCCTGACTAGGGACTTGTAATGGGGCAATATAATATCCTTCGATTTAAATTCGAAATTACGCGCTATGAAGCCTAACATCCTATTAGCTTTTGCGCAAGACTCCAGGCACTGGTTCCTAACCTTTAAATCCTTAGATACGCGTACGCCTAAATCTACTTCCTCGTCAACGCTCGCTAACTCCCAATCATCCATCGTGTACGTGTAATTATTGTTGCGAGAACCTATATGCAAAACTTTACATTTGTCTACGTTAAATTGCATCTGCCACTTATCTGTCCATTCCATAATCCTATTTACATCGTCTTGGAGCCTATTACTATCGTCCTCGTTAACAACCTTACCGCCTATTTTAGTATCGTCCGCGAATTTTGACACGTTACTAGTCAATCCTACATCTATGTCGTTAATGTAAATTACGAATAGCAATGGGCCTAACACAGAACCCTGTGGGACACCGCTACCTACATCTAACCACCCCGATTCACTACCATTAACTACGACCCTCTGTCTCCTAGCACAAAGCCATTCTTCTAACCAGTTAGCTACCTGACCGCGTATACCGTGCGCTTTGACCTTCGCAATTAGTCTCCTATGCGGAACTGTATCGAACGCCTTTTTAAAATCTAAATAGATAACGTCAGCTGCTCTATGCCTATCGTATTCGCGCACTATTTCGTTATAAAATTCTAACAAATTAGTTAAACAAGACCTATGGCGTCGAAACCCATGCTGACTACTATTAATCAAATCTCTACTTTCTAAGTGATCGATGATACGATCCCTAACTACGGATTCCAAAAGTTTACCGACAATTGACGTTAAGCTAATGGGCCTATAATTGCTAGCTACTGCGCGATCGCCTTTTTTAAAAATAGGCGTGACGTTAGCTAATTTGAAGTCTTCAGGAATAATCCCCGTTTCGAGTGACTGATTAAAAATCTTCGTTAAGGAGCCTACGATAACGTCTTTCATATCTTTCAAATGTCTGGGATAAAAAGCGTCAGGGCCTGGAGCCTTGCTAACTTTTAGCCTATCGATATAATGCGCAATCTCAGCCTCGTAAACAATTATTTCATCCAAAATAGTCTCGCTACTAAATGGAACGATATCGTCCACGTCGGGGACATTATTTACGTCTTCTCCGATAAAAACTGTCGCAAAAAAGTTATTGAAAATACCCGCCATCGCCTGAGCGTCAGAAGCCAAAGCGCCATTAACATCCAGTAGAGGGCCTATGTTATCTTTTATCGGCTTACGATTATTTACGTATTCAAAAAACTTTTTTGGATTATGTTTACTATCCGCAGCTATAAGTATCTTTAAATTACGCTTGGCATTCCTAACTGATCTTTTAACCTGACGCCTAAGCTCGATATATCTATTAAAGTTAGCTGCCGTGCCATTGCGCCTACTAAGTCTATACGCTCTATTACGCTCGTTTATGAACTCTCCTATTTCCCTAGTCCACCACTTCGGCCTACCACGATTTCTAGCGCGCTTAGGCCTACGAGGAATAAACTCCCTTTCAATATTCCTAAAACTTTCTTTAAACGCCACCCAATGCAAATTCTTGTCATTACCCATAAATAAGTTATCCCAGTCAACTACTCTCATCATATCCGCAAAACTATCAAAATTAGCCCTACGAAAATCAGGGACTTCTATTACGTTACTATCCTGAGTGTTTTTTATCGCTAACTTAAACCTAAGAATTTGATGATCACTACATCCTAAACTCTCGCCTACTTCTAAACCTTCGACTATATTCTCGCCGTTCGTCATCACCAAATCTAAAATATTGTCACCGCGCGTTGGTTCGGTAACTATCTGTCGTAAAAAGTTATCTTCCATAAACTCAACCAATCTCAAACCCTCCTCATTACCAGTAAAATTCTCGTAATTAACATTAGGGCAGTTAAAGTCTCCGACAATTATACTATTCCGATTGTCGATAAAATTACCAAGAAGTGAGTAAAATCTAGTATCTGTATCGAGGGTTTGAACGGGAGGTCTATAAACAACAACAAAATTAAAACTAATACTACGCGCCCTAACTTCAACACATATCGCATTAATTGCTGCCGGAAAATCTAACTTAACCTCGATAGCCCTAAGGGAATTACGAATGTACAGCATAACGCCTCCACCAAACTTATGTAACCTATCATTAGTAGAGAGTTTAAAACCCGGTATATCAAGTTCCCCCAACAAGTCCCGAGTCACGGTGTTTAACCAAGTTTCAGTGAGAGCAACTATATCATAGTTGCCGGAATAAATTATCGCCTTAAATTCATTTAATTTATTTCTAATACTACGTGCGTTACAATAAAAGACGTTTAATTATTTTTTACCACGGGCCCGCGTTTTAAACTATTTATCACGGTGATGATGGTGAGTCTTTCTTTCTCTTTTTCTGAATGAATTTTAACCCACGAATGATAGGGTTTGCTACTTACTTAACCCCTTATTCTCCTCTTTTAACCCCCTACTCTTTCTTTTCTTTCGGGCTAACCTTAGAGTGGATCTTAGGGTCTTTGTTAGCCTTAGCTTCTGTAGATCTGTAGAATTCAACCTTGGACGATTCCGGTGCTGTTCCTCCATCTCCTCCCCCTTCTGACTTTGTTATGTCTGAAATTAGAATCTCTTCTAAAGATGTGTTGCTGCCCTATCTGTTGCTGCCCTATCTGGGGCCAACTCTCGGAAGGCGTATGGTTCCGATGGTATTCCTCTTGTTCTTCTTAAGAACAGTGCTTCTGTGCTGACACCCTGCCTAGGCAAACTCTTCCGTCTTTGTCTCTCATCTGGTACTTTTCCTTCCTGCTGGAAGTTCGCTTTCATTCAGCCTGTCCCAAAGAAGTGTGACCATTCTCAACCCTCCAACTATCCTCGAAGTGCTTTGATTTCTTGTCTTTCCAAAGCATCTGAATCTAGCCTTATTAGGAAGATTATTAAACACCTTTATTCTGAAAGAAGATCGTCAGTATGGATTCCGCAAGGGTCGCTGTACTGGCGATCTTCTTGTGTATCTCTCTGACTCTTTGTCATCCTCCTTTCGGGATTTCGGTGAAGCTTTTTCTCTTGCGTTAGACATATCAAAAGCTTTTGATAGAGTCTGGCACAAATCTTAAATTTCCAAACTGCCCTCCTTCGGTTTCTATCCTTCTACATATTCCTTCATCTCTAATTTCCTTTCTAGCCGATCAATAGCTGCGGTTGTAGATGGCCACTGTTCTTCTCCTAAAGCTATTAACAGTGGTGTTCCTCAGGGTTCTGTCCTGTCACCCACTCTTCTCCTTTTATTTTTTAATGATCTTTTGATTCGCACTTCCTGTCCTATTCACTCCTATGTCGATGATTCCACTCTTCACTTCTCCACCCACTTCCCAAAGCGTCCCTCTCAACAGCCACGCCATGATTCGCGTAGTACGGCTGTAGAGCACCTGACCACTAATCTTTCTGCTATCCCTGATTGGGGTAGAGAAAACCTTGTGGTTTTCAATGCCTCAAAAACTCAGTTCCTCCATCTGCCTGCTCGTCACAATCTTCCACACGTTTATCACCTTACCTTCAACAACAAACAACTCAATCCTTCCTCTTCTCTTAACATCCTTGGCGTTTCCTTTTCAGGTGATCTTTCCTGGAAAGAATACATATACTCTCTTTCTTAAACAGCTTCTAAGAGGTTAGGTGTACTCAACTGCGTCCGCAATTCCTTCACCCCCACTCAGTTGCTGTCTCTGTACAGGGGTCATGTTCGCCCCTGTATGGAGTATGCGTCTCATGTGTGGGGTGGTTCAACCACACAGCTGTGCTTAAAAGGGTGGAATCAGAGACTTTTCGTCTCATCAATTCCCCGCCTCTTACTGATTGTCTTCAATCTCCCTCTCTCTTAGCCGCAATGTTGCCTCACTCTCTCTTTACTATCGCTATCGTAACGGACATTGCTCTTCTAAATTCCAAAACTTCATGCCTCCTTTAAGGAGAGCACGCAGTACCAGACTTTCTACACTTTCTCATTCCTTTTTCTGTCCAACTAGCTAATACAAGGGTTAATCGGTATTTTCAGTCTTTCATCTACTCAACCAGTGAACTCTGGAACAATCTTCCTCAATCCACCTTTCCTCCTGTCTATGACCCCCCTCCCCATCTTTCAAACGCAGCGTTTCTAGGCATCTTGGCCCTTCCTTCCTGCATAAAATATATATATATATATATACATACACACTTTACATTATCGAAATTTCCTATGAACATTCTTTCACACATATTTTCCAGATATAATACTTTTAGCTATGAGTATTATAACTTCACTACTAATCACGAACAAAATCTGATATAAAGGTTTGATTAAACCCTGTTATACTTATAGGCTAAGTTTAGATAGATGAGATAGGGAAAATTATATTTTGGTACAAAATATACAATACAGAATATCTAATCATCAGGAAGTTCATTAACATTTAAATAACTTGACTAACACCTAGCTACTGTGAGAACATTTATCTAACTCTGAGACCGAATGTAAAAAAAATATAATTTTGAGGGGGTATCTTTAGACTGTAGTTAGGAATGAATTAACTTCATTTCATAATGATAATATAAATCCTACACCAGGATGTATTCAGTATGAATGTGGCCTTCGTGCATTAAGAAAGATGTACCTTTGGTGAGGTTCACAGACCTCGAACCAAACTCAGAAAGCTAGTGTGTGTGTGTGTGTGTGTGTGTGTGTGTTGTAGAAGATGCATGATGCCATGAAACACAATGCTTAAAAACTCAAAGTTTGAGAAGTATTTCGTACATGTTTAATGTTATTGAAATTTTGATGGCTTATAATTTGCAGCTAGTTTGTAAACTTATTGTATTAGGTAACACAACATTATGTATTTGTAGTGTTTTGATTATTATTTTGATCAGCAGTAGCCTATATGGAATTTATTTGTTCTTATGTTTATACAGGGTGGGCCGTAAGTTTCCATACATAGGAAAAATTAAACGTTTGTTTTTATGTTTCAGATACCCTAAGAATATGCGTTTGACGTAAGATCTTGTTTACTGATGAAGCAAATTTTTACGTCAATGGAGAGGTTAATCGGCAAAACATACGTTATTGGAGTAATGCTAACCCTAACTGGCTGAGTCCGACGAAGATGCAAGGTGCCGGTAAAGTGATGTTGTGGGCCGGGATATGGGGTGACAGAATTATTGGACCAATTTTTGTCAGTGGAAATCTTAATGCCGAAAGGTATCTTAACATGTTGCAAGAAGAGATTTTCCCATCCCTGCTAAACGAGGAAGGTAACCTATCCTTGATGTTGTTATAATCCATCCTTTGGTCCTCAATCCTTCTTTATCCCAATCCTTTTTCTCCTATCCAAAATCCTTCCTGGCTCTTTTTTTATATACAATCAGCAATGAAGCATTGCTACAAAAAAAACCATTAGTTTATTATATAGAGATAAATTCAAAATGCCAGTGCTATTTACATACTTTAATTACTTTAATTAGCATTATTTCCTTATACAACATTTATTTAATATACAATGATTATACAATATGGTGTATTTTAAGGTGCGACCTCATTGATGGTTATTTTTTGAGAAGAACAGTTTTTGATGGAACTGGGTGACACTGGCGGTGTTTTGCAACAATTTGGAGCAGGAACTGGAGCTGCTCTTCCCCCACTGTCAATTTCTTATTCAGCTCTTGAACTAAAGCTACTGCACGTTCTGCCCGGTCATTTACAACAGATAGAGCTGCAACAATAGCTATGGCCCTTAAATATTCACAGTTGGATGTCCAAGTGCTGGGTGCCTTGTTCAGAAATCCTTCTGGCAAATTCAGCTTAGTAAAGAATTCTCTAGTATTTCTTGTAACAAGTTGGTGTAGTCGTTCACCAGAGCAGAAGGTCGATTCAGGAATCCGAGGACGCTTTGGTGGTCTATCAGTGGACTCATCTTCTAATGCCTTTACCATGCGTTTCTTTACATCTGTAGTAATTCGCTCATCAAAGAAAGCAAGACCAACTGCTTCTTCAGACTGGTACCATAAGTGGTTAGAGAGCTTTTTTTTAGTTGCATCAGAAATTTTTGTTAGGATAATTAATCAATGACCTCATAAGGAGCCAGTCATTAAATGGGTTTCAATAGGGAGTGAGGATGTTGTCCAAGCCTTCATATAGATGAGAACAGAAAAAAGGGAAAGATCTCGAATTCCTCGTTCTTCAGTCTTAGTCATCTTGAACTGGTTTCGAAAAAGCCACATCTTGATAGAATAGAGCGCTTTGGACATCCAGCGAGCTCGATGCATGGCACCTGGTGCACGAAACTTGATGCCTTTATTGGGGACACCTCCAAGAAAGATGATGGACAGATCCAAAAGTTCTTGATAGTCATCCCGTAGCATAGGTGCCTGGGATCTAGCAAACTGAATTAGTTCAGTTTTAGACTGGATAATTTGCTTCTTTAGTAATCGTGTCTGTCTCATGTTTGGAACTGGCTTTGATCAACAGAAGTCCAATTGTCACGAAAACGCTTAAAGATCAATATCTCTGGACCATTTGATGTAGATCCCAATGTTGCTTCAAATGCAGCTCCCAACAATAAATCTAAAACATGGTGTCTACAAGGCAAGTACAAAACATCATGTCCCAATTTTGCTTCGATGAGAGCACAGGCTCCACTATATTGACCCGTGTTTGAAGCTGTTGTATCGAAACAAATTGCTTTTACTCTCTCTGTAATTCCCCATTCATTCAGGCAGTTAAAGACGGCTTCAGCTTGTGCTTCTCCAGTTGAGTTTGGGATTTTGGGGACACCAAGCAGCTGTTCAACACCAGGTCCTGACACAAGTACTGGGAGACGATCAATGTGCTTGTGCGAGGTGAGGTCCTCCATCATCTTGCCATCCCAGTGGACTGTCATAGAACATTCTCCATGGAAATGCTCCTTAAGTTCTTTAGCATGACGAGCTCGGTTCTTATTTCGAAGGCGATGGATAGAATGTTGGTTTATGTTGTAATCTGAAGCGTCCAAACCAAAGCTTTTAGCTGCCTCTGCGAGGATAAATGTTGCCTTTCTAGAGGAAATTTGTGTACGATCCAGGGCAGCAGACATCTGAATAGTCATGATGTTTTTCATGCCTCGTTTTTTCTTAGATTTTGGTAAAGCACAAGCTCCTTTGGGCTCCTCCTCCTCATTCTCACTTTCATCAGTGTTGCTGGAAGATGTGGAAGAAGCCAGTACAACTTGACTAGTAGACGCCTCCATCAAAGATTCTGACTTTCTTTTTCTCTCTGCCTCAGCTTCCAACCGTTTGACTGCATTTTTTGTGCGGTGAAGATGTACAGTGTCCACACCACCGATTGAGCCAGGACGACCTTTTTGTCTTTGCAGTTGAAGGAACTCCCAGTCCTCACGATTCTTGATCAGCTTCTCAGCGTCTCCATGGGCGATGTCAAAGAGATCTTCCAATCGCTCTACAAAATCAGCCTCCTTGGTTTTATGGCTCTGGCTTGTTCTGGAAGCATGCTTCTTTAAGCAAGTCCATTCGTTAAAGAAATTCTCTAACTTCTTCATGGCACGAGGTTCCTGCTGAGTAGGAATATTGGCCTTATCCCAGATAACTATTGTGGCTCGAATAGATTGACGCAGAGCATCGCGGATTGTCATGTTTTTCTCTCTGTGGAGGTGCATAAAATAACCAAAAGCTTGCCTATATGGGGGCAGCTTTGAGCCTTTAATATCATCTACTGTAGATCCGAGCAAATAGAATGGTCTTCTTGTATTCATCTGCAAAATAAGAAAACAAAATATTAATGTAGTGTTATGGTTTTGTAGAGCAGGGCTAAATCACTGTTTTGACTTTTTTAAATTACAAAAAAAAAAAAAATTTGGTAGACATAACAAAGTTAATTTGGTCTATTTTATAAATCTAACGTATTTTTCTCAATTATTATTCCTATTATTTTTTAATCTAAGAAACAAGGAATAAATATTTTTGTAGTAGAAATTTATATTTTGCTATTTTATTGGAAATAGAAACAGTGGCGTCACTAGGGTTGGTGTCACCCAGTGCGGTAACTCATGGTGTCACCCCCCCATGGACCTCCTCCCGTACCAGACCATACAGAATCCTTAGTAATGTTTTTTGTACTAATGTTACTCGTAAATCGTAATTCCCGTATATCACTGAATGTAATGGCAATAGTAGTGACATAAACAACTAGCAAAATTAAAATTACTCCTTTAAATTACAATATCATACGCACAGCCTAAATGTATTTACATTTACATAGTTTCATGTGGTTAAAGTGAAAATTCGGTAAGAAAACAATAGAATTCGAAGTAAAAACGTTTAAGAACTACATCAAAATTATGTTCATTTTAACGTTAAACTTTACCGTTACATGAGATACATTAATGGATTAGGTTTGCATAATCAATAACGGCCCAAATAATGTAGAAGTTGTAGACAAATGCATATGGAAATATACTCATAAATTTGAGGCTGCAACATCATAAAGACAGAGGCTGCAACAACTGAGCGGAAGCCTTTTTTTATTTTTCTCCTTCTTTTCCTTTAATTACTACTTCATTCTCAAAAAAGTTATTGATATAGGTTCACAAATACTAATTACCACAATATTGTAGCTAACAACAGAAAATTTGACAAAATCAGCGACTATAAAAACACCAGCAGCAACGAAAACAACAGCGCGTGCTTGTAGAGCGTGCAGACGAAACCACGTGATTCGAAGCGTCATTGTAATTGGGTAATAATGACAGCTCTGACCGGAGCGCATTAGAAGGTTCAAAAAGTAAATTAGCATAGAGTTTTAGCCTTGTAGGTATATTGATACATGTAAGCTGGGCTTACGAAAAATGTTTTTGTTGTTATAACTAACTACAGGGATATTTTTATAAAAAATAATAAATTTCTGCTCAAACACTGCACAAAAACCCCCCGCACCCCTCTAGTGACGCCACTGATAGAAACACAGATCATGAAACACATGTCAGGTAAAATTTCCATTGAACTAAATTAAATTCTTTGTGACAAATAGCAACATTGTTTAAAACTTCATAATATGTGTATAAGAGCATAAATTCTAATTTTTTCATTAAATTCATTAAATTTTTTTCAAACACTAATAACAAAATCAGTATAAATAATTGTGAAAAATATAAATAACATAGTTTATTATCTGATAATAGCAAAAAAGAAGTATAGTGATACACAGTTACACACCTTTTACTTATGACAGCAGAACACTGAATGATGACAAATAAACAATTGCAACATAATCTGGAGCATTCTTGATGAAACATGTTTAAACAGGTTGATCTTGTCTTATCAAGCAATATTTTCAGCTACAAACTTGACAATTATCTCTAATATATTCATTTAATTGAATTCATCATAAATATGATGATTAATTAATTAAAAACATATGTTTAGTATACTTGACAACTGCTAGTAATTTCAAATATTAATTGCATAAATAATAGCTATATTTTATGAATTTTAATAAGCGGGGGCGACCTCTAAAAATTGTTCAATCCAAAAACAATTTTATATGTGATGTTGTTTCAACCAATGGAACTGGTTGAGGGGGTGCAACCTAAAAAAATCAACACTTCGAAAATAAGAGACACCCAAATATACAATGTGTGTATATATAATATATAATATATTTATTTATTTATTATATACTGCATATATAATATAATATATATATATATTATTTTTTTAACTGCAAACAAACACACAGTATAATTAATGTAAAGAACGACGATTGTGTAGAAGAGCGTTCCGCACAAGATGAGGAGGGAGAACGAACAAATGAAAAATGAGGTACCACCCGGGAATCGAACCCGGGATCATCCGATTGCCGGTCAGATATGCTATCCACTACACCATGGACCTCGATCAATCAGAAATCGTAATTCTCCTACATACGAGCAGAAACCAATGCCCTGAGGGGGCACCTTCGCATGCCGTACATATATACATTTTAACTGCAAACAACACACAGTATAATTAGTGTAAAGAACGATGCTTGTGTAGAAGAGCGTTCCGCACAAGATGAGGAAGGAGAACAAACAAATGAAAAATGAGGTACCACCCGGCAATCGGATGATCCGGGTTCGATTCCCGGGTGGTACCTCATTTTTCATTTGTTCGTTCTCCCTCCTCATCTTGTGCGGAACGCTCTTCTACACAAGCGTCGTTCTTTACATTAATTATACTGTGTTGTTTGCAGTTAAAATTTATATATGTACGGCATGCCCCCTCAGGGCATTGGTTTCTGCTCGTATGTAGGAGAATTACGACTTCTGATTGATCGAGGTCCATGGTGTAGTGGATAGCATATCTGACCGGCAATCGGATGATCCCGCGTTCGATTCCTGGGTGGTACCTCATTTTTCATTTGTTCGTTCTCCCTCCTCATCTTGTGCGGAACGCTCTTCTACACAAGCGTCGTTCTTTACATTAATTATACTGGTGTTGTTTGCAATTAAAATGTATATATGTACGGCATGCGATGGTGCCCCATCAGGGCATTGGTTTCTGCTCGTATGTAGGAGAATTACGACTTCTGATTGATCGAGGTCCATGGTGTAGTGTAGTGGATAGCATATCTGACCGGCAATCGGATGATCCCGGGTTCGATTCCCGGGTGGTACCTCATTTTTCATTTGTTCGTTCTCCCTCCTCATCTTGTACGGAACGCTCTTCTACACAAGCGTCGTTCTTTACATTAATTATACTGTGTGTTGTTTGCAGTTAAAATGTATATATGTACGGCATGCCCCCTCAGGGCATTGGTTTCTGCTCATATGCAGGAGAATTACGACTTCTGATTGATCGAGGTCCATGGTGTAGTGGATAGCATATCTGACCGGCAATCAGATGACCTCGGGTTCGATTCCCGGGTAGTACCTCATTTTTCATTTGTTCGTTCTCCCTCCTCATCTTGTACGGAACGCTCTTCTACACAATCGTCGTTCTTTACATTAATTATACTGTGTGTTTTTTGCAGTTAAAATGTATATATGTACGGCATGCGAAGGTGCCCCCTCAGGGCATTGGTTTCTGCTCGTATGTAGGAGAATTACGACTTCTGATTGATCGAGGTCCATGGTGTAGTGGATAGCATATCTGACCGGCAATCGAATGATCCCGGGTTCGATTCCCGGGTGGTACCTCATTTTTCATTTGTTCGTTCTCCTTCCTCATCTTGTGCGGAACGCTCTTCTACACAAGCGTCGTTCTTTACATTAAATATATATATATAAAATCAGTCCCAATGTATGGGGAGAACAAAGAGCTCACTCGACAAATTGATACTTCTGTTTAACGAAGATAAGTGGGCATTCCTCAAAATTTTTGTGGGCCCCCAACAGATCAGAGAAGTGATGAAAGACTGCATTTGGCGAGAGTTGAATGAAGCTGAAAGAACATCGTGGAAAGCTTTTAAAGAGGTGACTACGAATTTCCTCGGCAGCGACAAATCAGAAATCTATGTTTCCCTGATGGAGCAAATGGTTATTGCTTACCAAGCCCTGGGGTGTAACATATCTTTGAAAATGCAGTTCCTGTACTCCCACCTGGACTTCTTCGCATCAAACCTGGGCCCTGTCAGCGATGGGCATAGTGAAATATTTCATCAGGATATATCAGCCATGAAAAAGCGGTACCAAAGAAAATATAGTCCTAGTATGTTGGCCGACTGAACACTTATAAGAGAAGCTCCTAGTAATAGTTATAAGCGAAATCAGCTGCAAAACAATTTAGGAAAGATACTCTTCTTTTTTGTACGATTAAATATACGAAAAAGTAAAAATCTGTCAATTTTCATTTGCATAATTACTGTAAGCTGTTGAAAATGTGGAATAATAAACTAATGAAGAAAAATTATATTAATCAACGATGCTAATCCTCATTGCCTACGAGTAATGTTTTAAATTTATAGAATGAATATAAACAAACATATTTGTTTATGGGTGAGGTAGCCAGAAAGGATAGGACTAATGGGAAAAATTTGGTATCGTCAACTATTTGGATTCGTTTTAAACTATGAAAAAGTTTTTCAAATGATAAAAAGTGTTTAAAATAATTTATCTTAAAGTTTGGTAGCTTAAAATTTAGGCCTAAAGAGAGAATTCGTCTTTCGTTGTTGCTCAAAGTTCTCTTAGAAAATTGTTTGATCAGGGTTAAGAGGTTGAAAGTTTGATTTCAACCCCACTTGAATTAATTTTCTATTATGTCTTAGCTGAGTCTGTTTGCGTTAGTTAATGGCGTCTTTATCAATTTGATTTTTAAACACTAAGTAGATTATAAAACTTACAGGTTCTTTTAGTTGAGTTAAAAAGAGAATATATTTAGTGATGAGCTTTTAATATTGTTGTGCTAAACATACATACATACATACATATATATATATATATATATATATATATATATATATATATATATATATATATATAAAACAAGTCTTTAGACATGACTCACGCACATTGATGGGCATCGATACATGAAAATCGCTAAAGCGATACCGATACATCGATACATGAAGAACGTCTTAGGCGATACCGATACGCCGATACTTTCTAAATGTCTTAAGCGATACCGATACCGATACATGCATCGCCGGTACATTTTTATAATTATTCATTTAATATGTAGGTATTAGATATTATTGTTTATACTAGTAATTTGTACGCACTGTAAGTAAAATCAACGACATTTTAATGCGTTTTATAGATGTAAATAAAAACAATTGCTTTATTTAATGAAAGTATGTTTTAATTAATTTTGTAGGATACATGAATGACTGAAAATATTACACTAACAATTAAAAGTAATTACTATTACCCTTCAAAAATACCAGCTGGCTAAACATCTGGTCAGACAGTCTATTCCTTTTTGGAGCGTGAATGTGACCAGCCAAACTAAACAACCGTTCTACAGGAGCAGAGGATGGTAGTGGTGTGTTATATTTCAGGAAGACCCGTAGAATTCCTGGGTACTGCCTCAGAGATTGGAGAGAATGACTTCCGTCACCCAGATACCGTAAAACTTCCATCTCAGTGGAATCTTGGGTTGCAGAGACATTAGTGGAAGCAGACTCATAACAGAAGAAATCATCTGCACTTCCATCAGATGCAGCATCACTTAGTTGTTGCTGGGGGGTCTGCTCGCTGAGGCTCTTAACAGCATTAACCAACATTTCTTGAACCCTCTTTTTGACAATGTTAGTATTAAATTTGCCTTTTATTGTCATCCACTTTAACTTGAACAGAGGATTTGAAGACGATGCCAGTATTGCAACACCAATGAGCGTTTCTATATTATGAGCGTTTCTATATTATGGTTAATTAATCTCAATAACACAAGTACAAACGTGTTTAAACGTTGCGCCGTACTGTGTGACGTGACCAGTAGAGTAGTACTGTCATTAAATAAATATTTAATAATATTATTATTTATGTATATTCATAAATATAACTCAGTAGTGTCATATTATAACATCTATTTAAATATTTAAAAATTCTTATTAATGTATCGATGTATCGAAGTATCGATTTTTTTCGATACATTTAAGAAAATTGACCTTATCGATACCGATAAATCGATACTTTTGTCAAGTAGCTAAAGCGATACCGATACCGATACAAAAGTATCGATCGATACGTATCGGCGATACATGTATCTAGATACTGCCCATCACTGCTCACGCAAATATGCGTGACTAGTTATCAAAGCTTAAGGTATTAAACAAGCGGTAGCTCGCTATCGCCGTCCGAGCAGGTAGCAGGGATCAATCCCAGAATAGGCACCTGAAATCATTTTTAGGTGCTTAATCTGGGATTGAGGCAAAACACAGGTGCTTAATCTGGGATTGAGGAGAAAAAATATAAACAGTTTTTAGAGATATAATTTCATTGTTTTTATCAATATTTGAAAAAATCAACTCTAACCTAACCTAACCTAACCTAACCTAATCTTTTGCTATATCTTCTGCTTTTTTGGTTAGTTTTGCTATTCTTACCAGTTTGATTTTTACCTGATTTTCACATTTAATATTTTATTAATAATATTATTCGATTTACACAAAATATAGAATCGTATTGGAACAAGCATAAATCAATAATCAAAACCATGAGAGGATGTCGTCGTGAATTACACTGGTATGCATATGAAATTTTTTTGTCTGCTGTGAGGGTTTTTTCAACTCATATTATATAATTCGACCATGCTGAATTCGAAAATGACATTGGTTTTCCTCAATCAGGTCAGGTTTTTTCTCTATTGGCCATTTATTATAAGTCCAATTTTATCCCCAAATTTATTGATTTTTTTAGCTTAAACACTGTAGATACGAGTAATATTATAAGAACACTCGTGAAAAATGAAAACATTGTGTGAATAAATACTTTTATTCATACAATGAATATGGAAAAAAGTTTATTGAGGAAGGAATGAAGTTTTTTTGGCTTTCCGTCTGTGTTTTTCTTCGGGCACGTCTCGCTTCAAACACCAGCAATAGTCCGCCAGCATATTGATATCCCAGTTTCCCTGGTACCTCTCTTCCATTATTTTGATATCTTGGTGAAATCGTTCACCCTGTTCCTCACTATAATCCCCGCAATTTTCAGGAAAATAGTCCAAGTGGGACCACAAAAAGTGCATTTTTATGGACATGCGCGACCCATGAGCTTTGAAAGCTTCCATCAAGTTTTCGACTACGGACTCGTATTCTGGACTTCTACGCTTGCCAAGAAAATCAGTGACAACTGATTTGAATGCCTGCCAGGCATTCTTCTCAGTTGGAGTCATTGCGTTTTCGAACTGAGTATCCTTGATCAAAGTTCGAATTTGAGGACCATCAAAAACCCCAGCATTTAGTTTAGCATCCGATATATGAGGAAATTTACTCTCGAGATATCGGAATGCTGAACCCTCCTTATTCATTGATTTGATGAAATTTTTCATCAAGCCCAGCTTAATATGAAGTGGTGGGAGCAAAATTTTTGTTGGTGGTACAAGGGGCACTGAAACGACATTATGCGACCCAGGTTCAAAATTCTCTCTGGATGCCCATTCACGCTGTGCATAGTGCTTCTCATCCGCTCGGCTATCCCATTTGCAGAGGAAACATGGGTATTTCGTGTATCCCCCTTGCATTCCCAATACAAATGCCACAATCTGAAAAAAATGAAAATATTTAAAGAATTTAGAGAATTTGTTCTATCAGATAAAAAAATCTATGCATTGGACTGTATCACTTCTGTGGGGAAGTTAAGTGTTCTTATACGCTCTCAAATAACCTTTAGAAAAACAACATAGTCAGTAGCAATAGTTTACTTATGATATTAGTATTACCTTCAAATCTCCACAGATCCTCCAGTTATGTTGGTCGTATACGAGAGCATCCAGTAAAATTTTCATGTTATCGTAGCTCTCAGTAAGTTGTACGGAATGTGCTACAGGGACTGATGCAACCCTATTCCCAATGTTGAGAAGTACTGCTTTCAAACTTCGTTTAGACGAGTCTATAAATAGCCTCCATTCTGATGCGTTATATGGCAGGCCCAAGGATTCGATTAGCCCCTCAACATTGCAGCAGTACACTAAGGAAGAGGTATTTTCGTGCACTGCAAAAAACTTGCGGAATTCTTCCTCTCGTTTCCTATACCAGGAAAATGTTGTTCCCGGAGCCAGCAAGTTGTCCTCTCGAAGTCGTGAGCCCAAGATCTCGGCAGCTAATTTGGAAAGTCCTAAATTCCTGGTAAGATCATTAAGTTTGGCCTGGTTGAGAGGCCTCGGCTCATTTGAAGCGGTATTTTGAGGTATATACGACTGGGACTGGTCATTGGCATTGGTCATTGCTTCATCATCAGAATCATCGAAGTCCAGGGTTTGAGGTGGGTCGGGTATTGGAATTCCAGGACCATGGGGTACAGGTCTCATAGCAGAAGGAATGTCAGGGTATACAACAATGTGTTTATTCTTCTTGTTAACTCCTGAAAATAGAAACACAGAAACATGGATATAAAACTTGCATATGAAATAGAAGAAGCATTCAGACAGTGGCGGCTCGTGAGGGAAGGCTGCGGTCTGTAAGATATGAAATAGGTCGATGGAGTCTGTATATTTTCTTTCTTTTTCATTCATATTGTCCCTTCGGGGACAATATGAATGAAAAAGAAAGAAAATATACAATCATTGTATATGTAAATGTAACTTGTATAACAATATGTATGTGTAAATGTATTTTCTATAACAAAATGTATATGTAAATGTATGATTACCATTATGGTGAATATTATGCTATATATGGTGAATATTACATTATGGTGAATATTATGTCAAGTTTCATACGAGGATTTCAAAATATTTAAGAAAAATATATTTATAAGCCCACCTTGAAGGTTTGTCATGCAGAAATAGCAATCTTTCACGTGATCCTTTCCTTCTCTCCAAATCATGGGAATTCCAAAAGGCAAAGATTTCGCTCTGCCTTTGCTCCATCTTCTCAAATTTTCAATGCACGTCTTGCAGCACATATAAGGGGCGAAATTTTTGTCCTGGTCCCCTAGCTTAATTCCAAAGTATGCTCTATACATTGTCTTCACAAATTTAGTGATTTGGGACTGGTTATTTGGCATGGTAACCGTCCCACATATGTAGCAGAATCTATTGGGGTCATTTTTACACGCTCTATTCATTATGAAATATTTTATCTATATGCCTGAAAAGTAAAAAAAGATATTATACAAGTGAAACAAGTGATAATAGATGTTACTGTTCTAATTCCGCTTTGACAAAATCACGAAAAATTCTATTTTACTTATGAGGCCATAGCCGGATAACCTGAGCTGATTGAGAAAAACGGATTGCAGATTCGAAATCAGCAGGAAAGACTCTATAAGAACCACTTACAAAACCCTTGACAGCAAAATTGATGCATACCAGTGTTATTAGAAACATATCTATACCAATTTATGTGGCAAGATAGATTTGCTTCAGATGGATTCAGAAACATTCGGGTTCATATTGCAGGAATTTATAATATCTAAAATTTTTCTTTATTCATTAAACCACTTTAAACCTTTTATAACTTTGCCTTTATTACATTTGTAATAAACTTTGTATAAACAATAAATTTTGTAATCATCAGGTTTTTTTTATTTAATTCCTTGCAAGGTGCCTATTCTGGGATTGAGGTTGAACGCAGGTGCTCATCGCTGGGATTGAGTACATCAGGTGCCTATTCTGGGATTGACCCGGTAGCAGTATATGTCACAGTATATGTAGCAGTATATGTAGTATATGTCACAGTATATGTAGCAGTATATGTCACAGCTAGCTGTATATTCTCATACGGTTTAAAATTGAATGGATAATTTTTTTTTTTCACTTTTTCATGTATTTTTTTTATTGGTTGTAGATTTAAAATTACATTATACTAGTACAGTTCCCGCCGCTTCGCTGACGGTTAGACAGGCTAAACTACAAAAAAAGAACCCAGCCGTGAAAATTTTGAGCTTCACACTGTGTCAACATTTCTGAATCTGGTATCTCCCAAAACCTCCTCACCCCCATTCATACAACTTGGGGGCTAACCCCCTCCCTCATTACCCCCACCCATCCCCATTACCCCACCCATCCCCCATTACCCCCACCCCCACCCTTCCCCCATTGCTAAACTACAGAAAAGAACACAGTCATGAAAATCTTGAGCTTCACATTGCCGCTCGTAATACAATTTCTGAATTTTTTTTACAATTTCAGAATTTTTTTCTCACAATTTTTTCTCACAATTTCTGAAAGTGTGACGGACAGACGGACAGACAGACGGACAGACGGACAGCTCTCTTATTATAGTATAGATGAGGCCCTCATAGGAAGAAGTGGCTAAGCGACAAAAGTAAAAATAGCCATTACCCCACCCCTCTCCCCCATTACCCCCCACTCCCCCATACCCCCCCACTCCCCATTACCTCCATTACCCTCACCCCCTCTCCCCATTACCCCACCCCCACTCCCCCAATTGCTTCACATCCGATTGAGTATCAAGATTTGTGAAGCTTAAGATTTTCATGGCTGTGTCCTTTTCTATAGTTTTATTGCCCTTGTAATAGACATTAAATAGCTCGTGCTCGGCCGCGGAGTGACCTAGGACCGGGAAACTTTACAGATCACATCGGAAGCTCATGGGCTATCAGTTGGTGATGGTTGCAGAATTTTCCGATGTGCCGTTTAGGCTGTGCACGGTTCGGAAGAAAGCGGACAGACACACAGACACATTTTAGCTCAATAGTATATAAGAGGACGGGTAGCAGTATATGTCACAGTATGTGTGAAGCTCAAGATTTTCACGGCTGCGTTCTTTTCTGTAGTTTTATCCCGGTGCTGGGGCCTTCGAACCCAGTAATTGTGACCTAGGACCGGGAAACTTCACAGAGCACATCGGAAGCTCATGGGCTATCAGTTGGTGGTGGTTGCAGAATTTTCCGATGTGCCGTTTAGGCTGTGCACGGTTCCGAAGAAAGCGGACAGACAGACACACAGACACATTTTAGCTCAATAGTATATAGGATACTGTACATGCGTAAAAAGAGTATGGTTGAATATGTACATATATTGTGATTGTAAAGAAGTTTCTTTATTGCCTTTTGTACAGAAACTGACAACAGAAATCAGTCACAATGGTCGACTGGAAATATAACTTGTACGTTTCTTTGCTTCGAGGTATGAGTTGATTATTGCATAGCTAATACGAGGTTAAATAAATTAATCTTTATCGATGATGCGAAATGTAGTTGTATTGAAGTTGTTAGTCCCTTGACCCAGTATTTAACATATACTGGATTGATAATTCGGAAAGAATCACACAAAGAACAGAGATACCACCGAAAATCTCATTAGTCGTTTTCTTTGGCTGAATGGTACCAGATGGAAATTTAAGGCATACTTGCTAATTTATTTCAGTTTTGTATGAAAAATGAAGATGAATAAGTTTATTGGCATACCATTATCCATGACAAATATTAATAATACAATTATAAATCACATACTTCTTCTTCTTCTTCTACAGCATTATTAGTCCCGCACTTGCGCGGGGTCGCTGCTGCGGATCCTCCTTCTCTACTCTTGTCTATCCTGTACCAGCTCGACATCCAGCTCCCGCTCCCTCAGGTCGTCCCGAACACTGTCCATCCATCTTCTCCGAGGTCTTCCTCTTCTTCTCCTACCCGGCGCCGGTTCCATATCTAACATCCTGTTTCCTATGTACCCTCCGTCCTTCCTCTTCACGTGTCCGAACCATCGTAGTCTTGCCTCGCGCACTTTTTCAGATATACGTCCAACCTTTATTAACTCATTCCTCAGTCTATCCCATCTAGTCACTCCACACGACAATTCTAGCTTGTTTTCCAGCGCCTTTGTCATGGGTACTGTCTCCACATTATTGCTGGTCTCATCACACTCTTGTAAGAGTGTGGTGAGCAGCATTCTGCAGCATTATTATTCCCATTTATATGGGGTCGCTGTTGCGGATACTTCTCCACTCCTCCCTATCCTGCGCCATCTCCTCCGTCAGGTTTTTATCGCTCAAATCACATACTAATTATAGAAATATATACAATTAATGAGAAAGAATACACTAATTTCAAAGTTAAGTCGAGCTACAATCAGATGTTTTCGTACCATGAATTCCATAGTTTAGAGGACGTACGGAGGATTGGTAAATAGGATGGATAATCGGTATGGTTGATTTTTTATATCGTTGCATTAGAGTCTTAGACTGTAGTCTTGTTACCTCAGAGAAGCTCATTGTGGGTAGCAAGCATTTGCGGAACCGTGCATCTCAGAGTAATTTATGTAGGAGCCTAAAAGATCTTTTGGATTGCAAATTTAGGGTTCTGCTAGAACCTTTTTTATAAGCCATCCAGAGTTGATGTCCGTATATATTACTGCAGAAAGGGAGATTCTTTAGCTTCACTTGTACAGAGCCGGAAGCTCCTTATAATCAGTGGTGTAGTCCTAAAATTTTAGGAAGGGTAACACTACAGGCAAAACTTTAATTGAGCGTTTCATAGAACAATTACTGTATAAAAATAGTAAAAGTTAATTCGAAAATTAAAAATATATATTTAGTAAATAAAACTACAAGTATAGTACATGCTCTAGTTACTTTTAATTTGAATAAAACACACACATATAGATACTCGTATCAGTCGTATGTATACAGTATAAAGCAGTTTCATAGTGATATAGTACATACTACAGTTACATATAGTCTACAATAGGCTCCATATAGAACGAATGTCTGTTTCCTTCTTTCAAACTTTTCTGGAACGCGTATCATCTGCAGATCGGTGTCTTTTTAGCCATGAAGTTACGTAGGTTTTTGCCTGAAACTGATGAAGTGGTGGTCCGTTGATGCTCAGAAACATGAAATTTGATATGTTCTTCACAGTTAAGTTTGAGCGCAAATCAGTGCTAATTAAATTCATCTGACTAAAATCTCCGTAAGGGCTCAGCATTCAGCTATGGCTACTACAGTAGGTAGTATAACGCTACTTCACTGAGATTTTAGGAAGTGTAACGCCGTTATACCGCGTTACCCCTCGACTACACCCCTGCTTATAATAATATTCGCTTTAACAAAAAGGCTTCGAGATTTTCTTATATCTGAGTCATCAGTCAAGGAGCTGGTTTGACCCCATTACTTAAATTCTTGTACTTCATCATTGTATATTATGTTATTATAAATTTAATATGGGAACTTCCCTGCTTTCTAGTTTTGTAAATAAAATATTGTGGTTCATTCTATCATATACCTTACTTATATCTAGAAAACAGCTATAAATAGTTGAATTACTGCCATTGTATTTAAATATAATTAAGTATATAGATACACAGATCAGTTGAGTGGGACCTTTTAAAACCAAAACTTATTTAGTTCATAAGTTATCATTTAAGTGGTGTAGGTAACAAGAGTTTCTCTACTAGTTTCGAGAAACAGGAGGCGTTAGCAATGGGCCTGTAATTATTGATGAATAGAATACCCCATACTTATTATAATATATATATTATATATATATATATATATATATATATATGTGTGTGTGTGTGTGTGTGTGTGTGTGTGTTGTCTGTATATACAATATATATATATATATATATATATATATATATATATATATATGTGTGTGTGTGTGTGTGTCTGTATATACAATATATATATATATATATATATATATATATATATATATATATATATATACAGGGTGGGCCGTAAGTTTCCATATATAGGAAAAATAAACATTTTTTTATGGACAACCATTTTTATTTATATAATATGCTCTACATGGTTGCCCACTGTTGATGAACACGCATTAGCACAGTTGACGTTATGCTTGTAATGGCGTTGGTGATACGTTCCTTTAGATGATTTATGTCTCGTATCTTTTCCTGATACACCTGGCCTTCAAGTGCCCCAAAGATAGAAATCAAGGGGGGTGAGATCTGGGGATCTGGGAGGCCACTCCACAGGACCACGCCGACCAATCCAAGCATTCGGAAACGCATATTCTTTGGGTATCTGAAACATAAAAACAAACGTTTAATTTTTCCTATGTATGGAAACTTACGGCCCACCCTGTATATATAATTACACAATAGAGAGAGGGGATGGCTATATTATGTCGCTTATTTACGTGTGTTGATTCACGAAATATATAGCCTAAATATCAGTATATACATACAAATATTACATACAAATATCAGGTCATTCAAATTTTTAAATTACGTTTTTAATTTACATTGTTAAATTTTTTTAACACGCAAATTTATAACGAAATTTGATGTGCAGTAAAATTATTAGTTCACATACTAGAAGATGTCATGTGAATGTGATGGTATATAGCGATGTAAATAACAGAAAACTATATATTTAAAAGTAAATAAACAATTAAGCATGTGTTATGAATGTATAAAAAGATCTTGTATTTGAAGTTCAGATCGGATGAAATAAGTCAGTTTCCCTTCAAAAAGAGAAAAATGTATTTATTTATATTAAAATAATGAACCTTCATTTTATTTTTCATAATATAGATATTAAACAAAGAAATTGTTTTTGATTTAAAGTATGTTTAACCTGATTTTGTGTTTGTAATGTTCGCATTAGTTAGCCTCGAAGAGATAATGTGGTATTAAATTTTAATAATATGCTTTGAGGTTTTTAAGTTTTCATTTCTATTATGTAAGGGCATAAGGTTCAAAATTGATTGTCAAACTCTGTTTGTCTGCTTTTGTCTCACGAAGGAAAGCGAGATGAATTCTTTTTAAGATTTTTTTTGAAGGAAGGCGAGGATGAATCTTTTGTTTTTTTGAAGGAAGGCGAGGATGAATCCCTTTTTTTTTTTCTAAGAGGAAGGGGCCCCTCCTGGGGCAGGATTTCAGAACATCCGAACTTTGTCTCCCCAAACCCGGGGATACTACTGACCACGGTTGCCGAAGTTGGTACGTTCGTACCAAATGTGGTACTTTTTGCCTCCTCTGGTACGTTTGGTACGACGGCCGAAAATTTTGGTACTATTTGAATTTTTGTCGAAACAAACAAAAACCGCTATGTATGTATAAAAACTATCCTTTAGAAAACTATAATTTGGTTCATTATTGAATGGAAAACAAAAAAATTATTATTGATGGATTTTAATTTTCGTTTCGTCTCGTAGTAGAAAGAATGGTAGGTACAGGGTACATTCGAATTACAATATATTATAAACTACGATCTTGGTGCAGGAGCACTTTAGGATCAAAATGGCCAGAATTATCCTGGAAAATGCCTTCATTGTTCAAGTCGCCAAAATAAAAATCTTGTTTTAATTGCTGGATTTTAGTTTTATTTTATTGTCTCAACTTATCAAAATATATCGTCTTTTTATATATAAAAAAGTGTTTTTGTGAACGAAAGTTTTGGATAATGGCCGAAACGTGAGATTGACCGTTAAAAAATAAGGGTAGTTTAACATCTTTATATGTTTTAAAGCATTTATTATCATTTTTCAATTATTTGGTACCTTTTTGCGAGATTTGGTACCTTTTGACTTAAGTTTTGGTACACTTGCCAAAAAAAATTTCGGCAACCCTGCTACTGACCTAAAATACATAGAATACTATACCCGAAATAGACCGGAAATTCAGAGAAATTCTAAAGCAAAAGATTTAGGAGTTGTTATGACTGATCATGAGAAATTTGAAACACAAAATAAGAGAGCAGTAAACAGAGCTAAGAGAATAACTGGGCAGATATTGAGAACCTTTAAACGAAGTGACAGGAATATAATGATTCATCTATTAAAATCACTGATCATACCCAAGTTGGAATACTGCTCGGTCCCAACATCCCAATATAAAAATGGAGACATTAGACAGCTAGAAGGGAGTCAGAGAAGCTTCATAGCCAAGATCAATGGGTGCAAAGAACTAAATTACTGGGAAAGGTTAGGCGAATTAAACCTATATTCACTGGAAAGGAGGAGAGAGAGATACACTATTATTTACACTTCGAAAATAATGGAGAAACTAGCCCCTAATCCTACCCTGAACCCTATAACCCCACCAAACAACAGTGGAAAGTAGAAAAGGAAGACTGTGTCGTGTTCCCAAATTAAAGGCTAGACAGGAAATATCCCTAACTCTGAAGGAAAATAGATTTTGTTGTGAGAGGACCAAGACTGTTTAATCAGATGCCCAAAGAACTGAGGAACACGAGTGGTGTTGCGGTGGACATCTTCAAAAGGAAATTAGATGCTTGGCTCAGAACAATCCCCGATGAGCCGGGCGAACATGGCTATGTGAACAGGAGAGTACAAGAAACCAACTCTCTACTTCGCCAGGCCAATTGAGAGGAGGGGCGACAAACTTGGCCTTCGTGAAATGAGAAATCATATATATATATATATGATAAAAAGAACCACGAAGGAAAGGAAACACAGAATAGTGCTCTAGCGCTTTCGTCTAATGACATCCTCAGGATGTCATTAGACGAAAGCGCTTGAGCATCATTCTGTGTTTCCTTTCCTTCGTGGTTCTTTTCATCATAAATATTTTTCACGTGTTACTTTCGTGAAATAATTTTCATATATATATATATATAATGAATAAAACCGCGAAGGAAAGGAAACACAGAGTGGTGCTCAAGCGCCTTCGTCTAATGACATCCTCAGACGAAAGCGCTTGAGCACCACTCTGTTTCCTTTCCTTCGTGGTTTTATTCATCATAAATATTTTTCACATGTTACTTTCGTGAAATAATTTCCATATATATATATATATATGTTAACCCCCTTTTTATGGCCCTGGGGTGGTTCGAGTCGACGGGGGTTCTGGTTAGGAGGCAGCAACGGATCTGTTACTTGCAGTAGTTTCTTCTATACTACTCTCCGAGTTCTTCTTTAGTGGCTCGGAGGATTCTGAGAGGCTTATTAAATTCTTTGGGGTTTCTCCCCGATTCTTCTTGTAACTTATCGGGAGATTCTAATGACTAAGTTTTCTGAAGAGAGCACGGCTCGAAGGAGAAGATAAAGACTTTTTCTTACTGTGTTTTACTCCTAAACTGTTACAGGTAATGCTCAGCCTCGTAGTTGGAATCAGAACAAACATGGAAGAAATTGGTGGGGTTTATATACCCCGATTCTACTAACATCATCATTATTAAATGTTGAAGAGGCTGCATTATTTTGCACAATATTTGAAAATAAAGTAAATCTTTTAGCTGTGTTAAGGTTTAAACGAATAAACAAGATATTTGAAGACGAAGCCATATTTTTATCTTAAATTGCATATTTTCAGATCTGATGTTATCATGATCTGCCAAGTTAACTAAAAGTGGAAATTGAACTATGCATCTTTACACTAAAATATGCATATGAGTAAAAATTAAAGGTTTAAGATTTACAATTAAATGCTTAGGTAAGAGATGACTTCATCTTTTATAACGAAGAAAGAATGTATACAAAACATGACATGGCAAAAGTTACTCAGGATTCATTATTAAGCTAAATCTAAAAAGATGATTATGAGATTTTAAAAAACAACAGGTCATCAATTATTTGGCAAAGTAGAAAGCACATCAAAATTTATTCCAACGGAAAAATAATAATAAAAAAAAATAACAGTATTGCCGATTCTACATTCCTTATGGCGACATAATGTCGGGTCGGACATTCAGTACATTGTAATTTTGGTCTACTGTAACTATGATTATAATTATCAATTAATTTATTATCGTTAACTACAATTTCATTAAAGTACATTGACTACGTTATTTAGTACATTACATCATTAAGTACAGTTTCATTAAAGTACATTACATTATATTAAATTAAAAGTATTACAGTTAATTATAATTAAACAGTTACTATAACTTTGTTTTGTTACAGTGTTTCATATTAATAGACAATTAAGATTTTAGAAATATAATACAAAGTACATGGGCACATACGGTATGGATGAATATGGTTGAATAATAATATTTATACTACATAACATATAAATAATGACTTCTATAGAGTGTACAGTTTTTATTATGATGTTAAAGAATTTTCATGCATTGAATACTAGAGATATGATGAAGGGAAATTAATGACGGGAAAATGTGACGTCATAGTTATTGAATTTGTACGTATAGTACAAATCATTATTAGGAAGACTTACAAGAACGAATTAGAGACAAAGAGTGGGTATTAATGACTAAGAAGTACAACTACGGGTTCCAATCCTGTTACATGCAATGTGTATGCATAATCTAGGGTCGAGGGTGAGATGCAAGACAATTCATAATTAATTATAATAACTTTTATAACAAATGGAAAATGGATAATGGATACGACTAAACCATAGAAAGGGTAGATCGTAGGGTTGTGACACGAACAAAAATAGGAAGCTACAAGTAAAATTATTATCCAAACTCGCGTTAAGCGATTTTGGTTCTTATGTAAAAATGGACAATGAATTCATATAATGATGGTGTAGGAATTGTTCATTGTTCACTTTTTACATTACTCTCCCCTTTTAAAAATGATATTTATACAATAATTTAATAGGGTACCATTAATACAATACAAATGGGAAAATAACATCCTAACAGGGTACCATTAGTTACAATACAAATTTTATACAGAACGATTTCGCGTGGTCGAGTACAATGCAGAGTATCCAAATTTTTAAAATGACACTTGCTTACAGAATATAAAAAAATCAAAGATTAATACTTTAGTTTAAACAAACATTTAATAGGATTAATACATTAATTTAGACAACCAATTAAGTTAGACAAACAATGATATGGTTAAAATTTTTTTTACAAAATTTTCATTTTTCTGTAGGAAAAATTACATTCATAATGAATAGGTAAAAGGGAAAAATATAAATTTTAAAGTTCATGGATTTTTCAAGGTTACCATGATAGTACAATTGATAAACTAATTTTATTGACTATTGTAGGTAAAAATAGAATTACGTAATGGATGATGTATAGACCTGTGGTCTAGTGTGTATTTGTGTGTACTAGGTACAAAGTGTATATTTTATAAGTTCGAGAGACATTAGCTGAGAGGATTGTTAAATTAACTGAATAAATGCCTGAGCAAAAATTTATATATATAAGCAAAAATGACTAAGATTAAATTACGCGCAATGAAATAGTTTATTGTGATATCCAATGATTTTAGCATGAGGTTTGTATATATAGTATATATAGTGTGCATGCATTTTTATTGACTGTTGTAGGTACAAATCGAATTACGTAGTGGATGATGTATAGACCTGTGGTCAAATGTGTAGGGATTTGGAAGGTTTTTTTGAATTAACAAAGTTTAAAAATGATGTATAATAATTTAAGATGGGTTTAGGGTTATATATATATATATATATATATACATTTACGTTAAGGAATAGATAAAACAACTTAATAAATGCATGAACGAGAATTTATATATAGTAAGCAAAAATTATTAAGATTATAACGATGATGTTTGCATACGAGTTTTTAATGCAAAAGCGACTGAAGGGACGGAACGTAAATGAATTCGAATATGTGTCAAAAGTAATAAAATTCAATTAGGATTATAGATTTTACATAAGTAATCAGTTACACGTATAAGGTAATTAAAAAAAACGAACTTAGAGGACTTACAATTAATGAAAGTACATCTCACGGTTTTAAAAATTGAATTTCGACACACAATTAATCTCGACAACTAAAATTCATAGCCATATACTGTAGTAGTATGTCAATTTGACTATAATTTTCGTTTGATACCTTACAAATGGTACAATAACAATTTAAGGACAGTTACTCACGATTAATTAATTATTACACAACTATTATTATCACGTATACATTACAAACAAAAAAGGTTAAACCAAAGACGCAAATCCGTCAATTTTGGTTGAATTTAATTCTCTTTTACAACACAAAAAAAAGGTTGAATTAAATTCTTAACTTACTTTTTTTCTTAAATTAAATTCTCTTAAATTACAAAGGAAAAGTTGAATTCAATTGACTGCATTGAAAACTAACTTGGGACTTCAAAAACTAACTTTTTTTAAAAAACTAACTTTTCTTTTCAAAACTAACTTTTTTTTTTCAAAACTAACTTTTTTTTCCCAAACTTTTTTTTCAAAACTAACTTTCTTTTTTCAAAACACTTTTTTTCAAAACTAACTTTTTTTTTCAAAACTAACTTTTTTTTTCAAAACTAACTTTTTTTCAAAACTAACTTTTTTTTCAAAACACTTTTTTTTTCAAAACTAACTTTTTTTTTCAAAACTAACTTTTTTTTTCAAACACTTTTTTTTTCAAAACTAACTTTTTTCAAAACACTTTTTTTCAAAACTACTTTTTTTTCAAACTAATTTTTTTTTTTCAAAACTAACTTTTTTTTCAAAACTAACTTTTTTTTTGTAAACTAACTTTTTTTTTGTAAACTAACTTTTTTTTTAAAACACTTTTTTTTTCAAAACTAACTTTTTTTTTCAAAACTAACTTTTTTTTTTCAAATAAAACTCTCTGACTTGAAACTTAAACTCTGACTTGAAATAAAACTCTGACTTGGAATAAAACTCTGACTTGAACTCTATCAAGTATTCTGAAACTAACTTGAACTCTATCAAGTATATTCTGAAACTAACTTGAACTCTATCAAGTATTCTGAAACTAACTTGAACTCTATCAAGTATTCTGAAACTAACTTGAACTCTATCAAGTATTCTGAAACTAACTTGAACTCTATCAAGTATTCTGAAACTAACTTGAACTCTATCAAGTATTCTGAAACTAACTTGAACTCTATCAAGTATTCTGAAACTCTATAAACTCTCTGTAAACTCTCTCTTTCTTAATTTGCAAGTCAATTCAATTCAATAATTTGAAAAAATTTTGCAAACAAAAATAAAAAAATATAAACAATATTTCACTCTAATGTACGCGAAGGTACTGTACTATTATGTTTAGTACATAAAATAAAATTATACTATACTAACGAATAGTAAAAATAACTGAAAATAACTGTGACAATAATTCTGTGACAATACTGTTTTCAATAAAAAGAGTGTATCACTGGTGTCTGAAGTGTTCACTGTGTTTTTTGTTAATTCTGGCTCAATACTAAATATTAATTGTTAATAATAATGACTTTTCAAATGTTTAGAAATTATTTTTTTTAAAAAGTTTTGTACTTAACAAGATTCCTACGGCGAAATCCTTTGAGGTGTGTCCTGAAGACGTGTCTGGCTGGCCACTTGTTCCTAGATGAAAAGTAGGCGTGAAGAACTTGGAGTCGTAACGCACCGGTTCAAGGGTGGATGTGACGAACTAGAAGTCGTGACACGCCGGTCAACTGGGTGTTGGTTCTGGTTCCAGAGTCTGGAAGACTGGAAGAATCCTGGAGTCGTGAAGATCCTGGTTAAAGGGTCTGGAAGACTGGAAGAATCCCGGAGTCGTGAAGATCCTGGTTAAAGGGTCCAGTCTTGTTATCTTCCTTCTTCTATGTGTTTATCCTGGTATAGGGTCGCCAGTTGTTAACCCCCCTTTTTATGGCTCTGGGGTGGTTCGGAGTCGACGGGGGTTCTGGTTAGGAGGCAGCAACGGATCTGTTACTTGCAGTAGTTTCTTCTATACTACTCTCCGAGTTCTTCTTTAGTGGCTCGGAGGATTCTGAGAGGCTTATTAAATTCTTTGGGGTTTCTCCCCTATTCTTCTTGTAACTTATCGGGAGATTCTAATGACTAAGTTTTCTGAAGAGAGCACGGCTCGAAGGAGAAGATAAAGACTTTTTCTCACTGTGTTTTACTCCTAAACTGTTACAGGTAATGCTCAGCCTCGTAGTTTGGAATCAGAACAAACATGGAAGAAATTGGTGGGGTTTATATACCCCGATTCTACTAACATCATTATTAAATGTTGAAGAGGCTGCATTATTTTGCACAATATTTGAAATAAAGTAAATCTTTTAGCTGTGTTAAGGTTTAACGAATAAACAAGATATTTGAAGACGAAGCCATATTTTTATCTTAAATTGCATATTTTCAGATCTGATGTTATCATGATCTGCCAAGTTAACTAAAAGTGGAAATTGAACTATGCATCTTTACACTAAATATGCATATGAGTAAAATTAAAGGTTTAAGATTTACAATTAAATGCTTAGGTAAGAGATGACTTCATCTTTTATAACGAAGAAAGAATGTATACAAAACATGACATGGCAAAAGTTACTCAGGATTCATTATTAAGCTAAATCTAAAAAGATGATTATGAGATTTTAAAAAACACAGGTCATCAATTATTTGGCAAAGTAGAAAGCACATCAAAATTTATTCCAACGGAAAAATAATAAAAAAAAAAATAACTATTGCCGATTCTACATTCCTTATGGCGGCATAATGTCGGGTCGGACATTGAGTACATTGTAATTTTGGTCTACTGTAACTATGATTATAATTATCAATTAATTTATTATCGTTAACTACAATTTCATTAAAGTACATTGACTACGTTATTTAGTACATTACATCATTAAGTACAGTTTCATTAAAGTACATTACATTATATTAAATTAAAAGTATTACAGTTAATTATAATTAAACAGTTATTATAACTTTGTTTTGTTACAGTGTTTCATATTAATAGACAATTAAGATTTTAGAAATATAATACAAAGTACATGGGCACATACGGTATGGATGATATGGTTGAATAATAATATTTATACTACATAACATATAAATAATGACTTCTATAGAGTGTACAGTTTTTATTATGATGTTAAAGAATTTTCATACATTGAATACTAGAGATATGATGAAGGGAAATTAATGACGGGAAAATGTGACGTCATAGTTATTGAATTTGTACGTATAGTACAAATCATTATTAGGAAACTTACAAGAACGAATTAGAGACAAAGAGTGGGTATTAATGACTAAGAAGTACAACTACGGGTTCCAATCCTGTTACATGCAATGTGTATGCAATCTAGGGTCGAGGGTGAGATGCAAGACAATTCATAATTAATTATAATAACTTTTATAACAAATGGAAAATGGATAATGGATACGACTAAACCATAGAAAGGGTAGATCGTAGGGTTGTGACACGAACAAAAATAGGAAGCTACAAGTAAAATTATTATCCAAACTCGCGTTAAGCGATTTTGGTTCTTATGTAAAAATGGACAATGAATTCATAAAATGATGGTGTAGGAATTGTTCATTGTTCACTTTTTACATTTATATATATATATATATTAGTGGTGGACCGGATATCCGCATCATTTTTAACATCCGCATTTCTGACTACGGATGTTATGCGGATATTACCTCTAATAAATTATGCAATTTACAATTAAATTAGCTTATAAAGTAGCTTATAAGGCCCAGTCATGCACATTTCATGTAAAGTATTAATTATTAATGAACAAACAAATATATAAACCTGAAAATATAAATACCTGGTAACACAGAATATTGAATGAAACTTGTTTCATTGAATTTTCTGTGGCTGAAACTCTTGAGAAAGTTATTATTTTTATCATAATGAAAACATTAATATTAATTTTAGTTCTTATGCATTGCCTGCAATAATAGTAATATCACGAAATTTGAAAAATTATGTCATATATTTATAATTCTATATTATATTGATAGATTAACTAAATATCCGCATCCGCATCCGCAGATGTTAGTAGTATAGCCGCAAAAGGGGAGAGTGCAAGAATGTTGCAAGTGATGACGTAATGTTGCAATGTTGCAAAGGGGTGGGGGTTGTTGCAAAGGGGGTGGGGGTGTTTAAAAAAAGAAATAAATAAAAAAAGAAAAAAGAAATACAAAAATTCCCCCAAAGGGGGGATGCTGCAGGTTCAACAAGGAAAACTTGGGGGCGGAGTTCTCCCCCAAGCTATTCCCCCCAAAGGACCAGAGAGAAAGGAGGAGAGAAAGGAGGAGAGGTGTTCACCTGGCAGGAGCCAAGTGCATATTAAGACTTCAGCCGAGTAGGCGTTGTTTTATAGGCTCCTAATCAGCCAGTTGGCTGTAAATGACTTGAGTTGCCAGATAGCGCCATGTATTCATTTAATTCTAATCGAAGACTGAGTTGCCAGATATCATTGTATTCATTATTATAGACTCCTAATCAGTCAGTTGGCTGTAAATGGCTTGAGTTGCCAGATACCTCTTTTTAGCGATACCATTGTATACATTATTATAGACTCCTAATCAGCCAGTTGGCTGTAAATGGCTTGAGTTGCCAGATACCTCTTTTTAGCAGTATTATTGTATACATTATTATATACGCCTATTCAGCCAGTTGGCTGTAAATGGCTTAAGTTGCCAGATACCACTTTTACCCATTATTATGGTGAGTTGTCTCCAATTAAAAGATTTCGTTCCATCAGATACCATTGTATACATTATTATATTTCTTAAAAGAATACCGGTAGTAGGTTTAGAAGCGTAACAATTAAGTAAAACAACATTGCATCATTCGTTTATTATAAATATATAGAAAATAATATACATTTCATTGAGGAATAGCATATAACAGTACAGGAAATATATACACACAATTATGGATATATATATAAAATAAAATACATTTCAAATAGAGATAAATATACATTTCAATAGAAATATGTACATAACAGTACAGGAGAAATATCACGCAAAATATATATAAATACAATTCAATAGAAATATGCGTATAATCAGTACAGGAGAAATGTCAAGCAAAATATATATAAATACAATTCACTTTTTTTCAAAATACTAAACTCGGTCTTAATCGAGTTTACAATTACATCATTATTGCTCTGCATTACGCAGTATATGCGGCTTAATAATATTTCACCGCTTAAAGTATAGGGAAACCTGTACTCGATATGAAGGGCTTTCATATCGTTCAGTACTATTTTTGTTCCCACTTTACAACCGGTTGGTAAGTCATCTTTAAATACGTCTAGAATACAATCAAAAGCACGCACAAAGAGTTCATCGTTAGCTACATTATTAAACCCAAGTTTATAAACACGCTTTTCCAATCGAGGGTTTATTTCTACCGACTCGAGCTTTTCAATCGTGAACTCACTCAACATAGCGGCAATTGAAATAATCTTCTAAATCGTTACGACAACTGCTCGTTATATAAAGAAATAGTTCTTCAGGGTGAACGTAGGTGAGCTCAGCCTTGTACCGATCAATTGCTTTGTACTAAAGTTCATGGTATTTCAAAGAGTCTAAACTTTTTAAATAAACGTCCAGCTCTAGACCATTCTCACCAGCCCTACACTCGGTAAACCCATCGAGCAGAGCGGTGTAGGCGTATTCAAGTACTGTATCAAAATAAAGCATGTCCGTAACACGCGCGTCTAATATAGGTTTCAGTTTACGGAATCCGACGATTTCAAACATTCTGTCGAGGATGAAACGGTTTCGCGTAGGAACAAGAGCGTTATTATCAGAAGCATTCTTCCACATCAGCCGTATATCAATGCACGGCCGATCGTTATTTATACACAACGTACATACAACGGCGTATGAGGGTGCGTCACTAATCTGCTCTCTTCTTGTACCTACGTTAGCAGGTATTTTAAATAACGATCTTCACTCCACTTCTCAACTATCACGAAGATTCTATTCATCTCCTCGATACTTAAATAAACCCGTTTGTTTGTCGGTCTACATTCCGTTTCCAGTACATAGCTAATGGTACCGGAATTTACGCCTGAACACGCGCAACGATTTCGTCACGGACACATCGTACGAGGCGTTGAGAATGCTGCTCAAAGGAAGTTCCATCGTATCGAGGAGCGCACGTCCACTCGGTTCAAGCTCTGAGATAACTATGAGCCGTGTGAGGCACGCAGGTAGGCAGGAATGGTTCGACGGGCGGCTGACTCGATGATACGTGAATGGGCTTGTTCGTTGACCGCGAGTCGAATTGCTGTACATATTTCGGTACAAGAATTAATTTCATCACTACCAGCCTACGCACCAGACATTTTGGATAAGAACTAGGAATTTTATGTTTTACTAAACATCTCCACATTCCGGCGCACTATTTGAGAGGAACTATGTTCATATTTTTCCTTTCTGCCCATCAAACGATACTCGTCTCTAAACTCTGTTAAAAAATTCACAAGGGCACTAGCCACAACCTCACTACGAACCTCATCATGATATACGTTAATATAGTGATAAAAATACTTAAGATTGTCCATGATCACGAGATTCACATTTTCAGTCGTAGGGTATGAGTAATCGACATGGTGTACATGACGTAATACCGCTTGTCACACCACCCATCCGCAAGACTCATTATCCATACCTGCTGCTTCTCTTCTGCACGCTTTTGTTTTCTTTTACTTTCACGGTGTATGTGAGACTTTATAAAGTTTAGCTCTGCAGTATACTTCAGCACATCGTCTGTGCAACGAAAGCCTTCAACGGTCTCACCAGAACATCCGTAGAGTATTTGTACATCTGGAACTTCGCACAATCCAATGTGTTTTTAAAAGAGGCATAGGAGGGAGGAATAGGAAGTTTTTCGGTATCCACCACATCCTGGCACTTTACTGAATATCATTTCGTAAACGTTGTGCAAGCAATATTAAAGGTAGCCATTTGAATACACGTCTGATCTGAATACACGTCTGATCTCTCGGGCTTACTGCGGTCGACTGACCACGCAGGGACTCTCAGATAGTAGCATGACTCACGGTCTTACAGTGGGCGGAGCTTAGAACTTTCACCTACACACACACCACACACACACACAAAGGAGAAGTGAAACGCTATTTGAAACATGATTTATTTAACAACGAGATATTCAAGTTATATATATTTACAATATCGATTTAATAAACGAGATAGTCAAGTTATATATATATATATTTACAAATACGTGTAATAAATCAATTTTACAAATACGATTTAATGAACGAGATATTCAAGTTATATATATACTGTATATATATTTACAAATACGATTATATACAAGACGTGTGAGTTAACAATAGAAGCATCATTGGTATCCAAAGGGTACGGTATCATAGGTACCAGGTAACTGGTAACGTTTCCTATAGGTGTTACGGCACACCTTCGTACCCCTAAGTTCCTTCACGCCCCCCAGCTTCTGCGCCCGAAAATTGTGGGTGCCTACAATTAGTTGGGGAGGTTGTTCATCATCGTCCAAACATACTAGATCCTTCAATGACTCAAAGTTAACAACCTCCCGATTCGCATGGTTGAGCGTAATACCCTTTGCCTTCACGATATATTTCATTTCCTCCCCCACCCTGACCCGTACCCCATAAGTCTTAGGTCCTGTTGAGGCAAAAGAGTCGGCGTATGCGTTGTCCCCATACTCATCATTGATCTCATCAGTGAGCTCGCCGAGGAACTCCCAATAGGGCATGTATTCACCCTCCCTCTCTGTGAATATCACGCTATCTGTATCGCATACAATACTCTCTGCCCAAGAGAATGCAATAGACCCCAAAGTTTTATACGGGCGTAGGCTGTTGTGAAGCTGGCCACAGGTAATGTTTGTAACCCTTGAGGTATCTGTGGCAAATTCAGTGTTGTTGTACTTTATATACGTAAGTATTACCTACATTTACGATCTCCATGACCTCTTTATCGGGCATTGGCATAATCCCAGACATCGCTATAACTTTGTGCCAAATGAATGCTCCCCTCTGCCGGTATTCTGCGCAAATTTTCCCATAGACTGTTAGACACAACTTTGCACTAAAGCGCTTGCCAGGATTCTTTACAATTTGGACACGATCAAGTTGTATACCTTCGCGTCGCGGTAACGTTGAATATAGGCAGACTTTTTCATCTTCGGTATCAACTCCTCGCGGATACCCTGATGCCTCAACCTTATCCTTCAAAAAGGTGTTTATATATGGTGAAAAGGTTGGGTAGCTTCTGAAACCTCCACACCTCATGTATCTTCAGTATTCTATAACCATGGCGTACGGCTAGGGCCAACTCAGGACTTGTATATACGCCTCTGATCTTACTGCGGTGGGGTATATGGTTACCTTCGCCGTTATCTCTTCCGCGCACTTCACGCACAGGGAACATGAGCTTGTCGTCGATAACGACAGGTAAGATCGGCATCCATAAATTGCGTGGGGGAAGTACGTCTACGAAAGAGAGCCCAAAGTAACGATCATTCAAATTTTTGAAAATTCTCGATGGAGGGTAGGCTACGTCCCACCAGTTTCTCAGGAGCGCCCACGGGGTACGGATGCTCTTCATCACGTTATGGGTATAAAGAACAGAAATCGTAGTAATGAGCTTCACGCCCTCCGTAGGTGGAAAGTATAGTCTGAAAGGATTTGTACGTCTCCAAACAAGCTATACCACATTTGAGAGGATCCAGCACCATTGAACGCTTGATCGTTTTTTATTTCCTCACGGTACACCTCGTCTGTCTCCATCCGTGCATCATATTCATGCTCCCCAACTTTGTGAGTGAACTGTGATCCTATAAGTTGATCGCGGGTGCGCGTCGATGCAGACAGTCGGCAGGAGACCTACCGTGGATATCTCCGGTGATTCCGCACTCAGGACGGTGGCATCCATGCCACCAGCAACCGTTAAAGGAGTACACAGTCTTCACACCAGTGACACGGTTTTTCACTTAACCCATCAACCCCAAAAAACACGTCCATTAATCTTAATGGTACTTCGCCCGTGTTGCGGGCGTGCTTTATGTATACACCTGTCTGTTGCTGTAGGTGTATGAGCCAGTAAATAGCCTGGTGCCCGTAACTGCGGGGATTGTTTCGGTGAATAATGGCTAAGGTGTCTTTCGGCATGAAGTTATTCTTGAAACACCGTAAACATAAATGATGCGATGGTGGTTGCGACTTGCAGTGGATCGCATTTGAAACGGGCTATGTACATCCTTCTAAAGGCCTGGAAACATAACTCTAAGCACGCGCACATCATTCACGCAATAACGCTCACATTCATCAGCTATATTATAAGGGTTACTTTCATTAAAACTGTCGTAGTATCGATCAAAGTCTTCACGTTCATCCTACAGTCAAAATAATGTTTGGGGGGCGGTGGGCCTACGTAGTTTAAAGTCTCGCTGGTGAGGAAAGTGTAAGGGAAGTATCCTTTGGAAACTTCAGCTGCTACTCCCATCACCTTGTGTAGCTTTGCTAATTTACAAGGTGTGAATAATAAAGTATCTTAAATTGTACATTGCCTCTTATCTGCATCTGTATTAATTTGTTGCCTCTTTTCAATGGATCACCTGTAAATATCTCAGAGGATTCGTGTTCAAGCAACTCCTTATAAAGGAACTGCGTGTCAAACTTTGCCCCGTTATGGGCGAGAATATACACAGTCATTTTTTTGAACTTGTCGGCTAACTTGACAATATAGGACACAAATAGTTTCACAGGACTATCGCTGACATTCGTTTTAAAAACGTTTGTCCGTTTACCACATTTGGGGCACTCGTCACATTCGATATCCATACACTCATCACAGATAGTCTGGCTCACAAGTAAATGTGGAATTACCTCTTTGGTTTCAGCGTTCGTATATGTTTCTATATCGTAGTATACAGTTATACAAGGGTTATTTTTAGGCTTAGCATCTTTCATATGACACACATGCTTTACTCCATCCGCCTTATATTCCTCCTGGCATGTAGGACAGTGAATTACGTCACACTTGTGCTTAAATTTTCCCCAATTATCCATTGTGTGAAACATACCACATTCACAGATTCTCATTTTCCTGCACGTGCCAATTGATTTATGGAAATCAAAACAGCTATTATTGAAAAATGTGCGTCTACACACATCACAGTCTCTCTTCTCAGCTTCAACTACACGGCTTTCACATTTGGTGCTTTTATACTGCTCACATACCATGTGACATTCTTTACAATGTCTCACTATATCATCCGCAAACTCGAGGCACCCCTTACACAAATCATGATGTCTCCCATATTTTCGACTTTTGTCATAACTCGCGTAAAGCCACCTTATATTACGGATGGGGAGATACGTTGTCCCTGACAAACCTAAAATAAGTAGGGGTCTTGTACGATCTCTCACACAGCTTTTAAAAACATACACAGTCCTACGACGATCATCCAATCCAAACACAACTATGCGGACATTCATTTCCTGTTCTACCCTTCTCAGCTCTTTAGGACCCATATTACAGTCAAATTCAAGTTCACAGTCTACAGCTAGTTTACGGGCACGCTCCACGACTGTAGGCAACCAAATTGTTTGAGTTCGTGTATTTTGTACAGTAAACATACGTGCTAAGAGTACTGCTATAAAGCCGCAACCACGATCGACGTTTATATGCCGTCTATAAATAGCTTGAGAATTGAGGTTAAGAGTATACGGTATGGCACTATGGCACGCAACACGGAATACACGGTCAATATTTACCGTGAAGTTGTCCATATTGAAGGCTATACTACTTTGGGCGGCTTGCATTATACGTCCTAATATATATTCTACATCTTCAGCCGCCAAACGTCTAAATGGACCTAGTTTAAACGTTATCACATATTGGAGTCTTTCTTCTAGTTGCTTAATTTCTGAGCGCACTTGCTGGTAGTGATGGTTTTCTGTTTCAAGCCTTTCCGCTCGCCATGCCGCTCTTAAATCAAGTCCTTTGTTCCGGCTTTTTCCACCAGCGTCTTTTTTGTTTGTTGGTTGATTGGTAGTGTGTATCAATACTACCAAGCACGCTCTATCACACAGTATATAATTACTAGTGTGGTGAATAACTCTGGTGAGCAACCAATTGGTTTCATCCACCCAGTCATTGACATAAAAGGAGTTTAATAATTGTTAGATTAACTACCTACCTACTCAGTGGACCATTTTCGTTACCTCCCAACTACCCACACGTATCATTTTTCCATAAGTATAATTGTAAATGAATTTGACCACAAAAATATCCTTAGCCTACCTTACCATGTAAATTTTAAATATCTTCCAGATTTACTTAAAACAAATGGCATCAACGTAGTCTTTAAGTATAATAATACGGTTAAATCTCGTCTAATGAAGAACAGCCGGATGATACTGTTGGCTGTGTGTATTCGATTGGATGTACACAATGTAGGTCAGTTTATATACGTCAAACACTAAAACTTTTAGATATCAGAGTAAAAGAGTATAAATATGCGTGTAGAACAGCAAATAATTCTAATACATTGTTTAACCATATGTTCAGATGTAATCATAGTATTAAGTGGGAGAGTTCTAAAGTTCTCGTTAAAAACAAAGATGTAATTGAAAGGACTATTCTAGAATGTGTATTCATCCATTTGAAAAATATTTTCAATAACAGTTCAGGAAGGTATAAAATTGACAATATCTTGTTAAAATATCGTTTGTCCTTTATCAGTATTTCGTAAACTGTGCTAATCTCATTTCACGTTTTGGTTTAATGTACAGTTGCCCGCATATGTAATGTTCCTCGCTTTACAGACAACTCCGTGCATGTGGCAACGCCGCAGTGATAGTCAAGGTACTCCAACTGGGGGAAGGTGGGATGGACGGGGGACAACCGAGTCTAACAACATATAACAGAGACATACGAGTATATATCTCAAGGACAATTGAATAGGCAGTCATTGACATGCAGGTAATTATAATGTAATATCTGTGTTCATAAAGATAAACAATTAATATGATCGTGAACGGTGTTGAACTCCATGTAGTTTACTATCTTATACAGTAATAAGGTTCCATTATGATTACTGCATGTCTATATGAACAGCTACCACAATACAACTTTTCATATACTAGTGAATTTGAACCAAAAATAGACATTACATGATCAATTACAATTACATTTTAATAGTTTATAATATTTAGAGATTAGCTAGTCGAGAAAATGTAAATTTATGGACAACTTAACTTATTATGCTTTGTCATTTTTGTAAATGTAAAATATTTTTATATAATTACACTTTGAAATGAGCATAAATTATCATAGTCTTTTTTGGTGTTCAATTTTCTGTAAATATAAGTTTTGTTTTATAATGAAAAATTTTAAAATTTCAAATAACCAGTAGGAGAATCAACTAAATTTGGCTGATGTCAATACCCCAAAAATGGCCGATTCTGCCAATGCCGATGAATCAGTACACTACTAGTTTTTATTGATTTTGCTAATTTTGAGGGCCAAGTTCTTTATTGGTAAATATACTATTCAATTTGATGTAATAACATGTTTTATAGATTTGCTGATTCACACATGTTGTTTATACCCTCATGTAATCCAGTGGCGTAACTAGGGTGGGGCAGGGGGGTGCGTGCCCTGGGCGCCAAATTTGGGGGGGGCCACATTTTTATGATTTAAGAAAACAAAATTTAAGAGTAAAAACATGCTCTTTTGGAAATGTACCGGTACCATATCTCTAGCCATCGAATTTCCATGAATTTCAGATTTTTAACTTCATTTAACTGTATTAATTCATTCTATTTTTATTAGAATTTTATTATGAATTAGTAATTTATTCTGTTTTTTTGTTTCTTTCTCTAGAAAATTTTACCATGAAGCGAACATTGCCGATACCGAAAAGTCCGAAAAAGAAGCTGAGTGGAGCAGAAGGCAGGAAGAAAAGAAAAATGCAAGAAGCAGAAGCTAAAAAGTCAAGTGGCTTTATGATGTCATTTCTTGAACAGCAACAAGCTGGTCCTTCATCAGCATTAACTGCATCAGATATGTGTTGACCAACCTGCCAGTGTATCAGAAGGAGAATTAAGTGTCTTTCAAGAACCAGAAGTGTCTTTCAAGAAGCCAGAAGATACTAAAACTTTGAGTAGCGAAAAGCAGGAAAAAACAGCATAGCCTATACCAGATGCGATTCAGCATCACGATGTAGGCTTCTTGGAGTTTGATAAAATATCAAAAAAAGTAATTTTATCAGATGCCCCGAGGACAGAAATGGTCACATTGGGTTCGAAGTATTTTCAAAATAGTGAAGGGCCATTTGTTCCCACACAAACCCAATCAATGAATGAAAGATGGTTTAAAAGAAAGTTGGGAAATGAATGTGGAGAAGAAGTTTGGCGCTCATGGCTTGTTTATTCTCCAGAGAAGAAAGCAGCTTTTTGCTTTTGTTGTTTGCTATTTTTTCAAATTGACAATCAGTCTTCATTGGAGCAAGAAAATGGGTTCAATCATTGGAAAGCACCAGAAAGGTTTAGCACCCATGAAAATGCAAAAAATCATCGATACTGCTTCACCCAACGGAAGGAAATGGAAAGAAATCTTTTAGAAAACAGAGGAATCATTGACGTAGAGCTTCAAGCTCAAATTGCAACAGAAAAACAAAAATGGCGAGATGTTCTCCACAGAATTCTCCATTGCATAAAATTTTTAGCAACTCAGAACCTTGCATTGCGTGGTCACAAGGAATCCCTTAGACAGGAAGAGGAAAGCAATATTGGAAATTTTCTTGGGTTATTAAAATTGTTGGCAAGGTTTGATCCTGTCATGAAAGAACATCTCAGTATTGTGGAAAAGCACCCTGGAAGAACATCATATTTATCTCCGTTAGTGCAGAATGAATTTATTCAGCTGATGTTTTCTACTGTTCGCCAGAAATTGTTACAGAGCATTCATAAGGCTAAATATTTTGGCCTCATGTTTGATTCTACTCCAGATCAAGCACATCGAGAGCAAATGGCAGAAACAGTTCGTTATGTTGATATTGATTTTCAGGAGAAAACAATTTTTATAAAAGAGTCTTTTCTTGGATTTATCCAATTAAAACGAAAGGATGCTGAAAACATTGTGGAAGTGATTTTGGAACAACTGGAAAAAGACAAAATGCCGTTAGAAGACTGTCGATCTCAATGCTATGACAATGCTGCAGTTATGGCTGGTTATAAAAGTGGTGTTCAACAGAGGATTATTGAAAAAAATAGCAAAGCTATTTTTGTAAACTGCGATAATCATTCTCTCAATTTGGTTGGAGTGCGTGCTGCTAACCATGATGCAGTGATGGTGACTTTTTTTGGTGCAATTCAGTCGTTTTATTCATTTTTTTCACGTTCAACTCTCCGTTGGCAAAAGCTAAAAGATGCCATACCAATAGTTGTCAAATCTGAATCTGAAACTCGATGGAGTTCCAGAACAGAGGCTGTGAAGCCTGTTCATGAATACTTTGATATTATAGTGGAACTCTTGCAAAGCATGGTTGATGATCAAAATGAAACTGCTGATACAAGAGGTGATGCAAGGCAGGTGCTGAATCAAATTTTGACTTTTCATTTCTTGGCTTTGCTTGGATTTTGGAACAAAATTCTTGTTCGGATTGATCGTGTTCAAAAACGACTCCAAGATCATACCATGAACTTTCATGATGCTGCTTATGATTTAAAAGCCCTTCAAGATTATTTTTTAAGCAGTCGAGAATCATTGGCCAGGGAATCACTTGAAGCAGGGCTGAAACTGTATGATGAATGGGATATTCAATTTGAAAGACGCCCCAGAAAGAAGAAACAAATGCCTGGTGAAAAAGCCAAGGATGTAGGGTTAACTGCGAAAGAAGAAATGATGAGAATAATGAAAGAAACTATTGATCGTCTCCATAATGAAATGGAAGAAAGATTTGTCCGTCTCCATGACTTGGATTCAAAATTTGGATTTCTTTTAGATGCTAGAGGATTATTGTTTGATTCAAATGAAAGCAACAGTAGTCATGACGTAAATATCTTAAAGAAAAGTTGTCTCAACCTTGGACAGTTTTATAGCAATGATATTGACGGCTTTGAGCTTTATGAAGAAATCCTGGATTGTAAGATGCTTCTGAAAAGTCGCCCAAATGCTCAGATTTCTAAAGCTGAGGAACTCCTCAAGTTTATTGTTCAGTATGGAGATGAAAATGTTTTTCCAAATTTGAGAGTAGCTATTCAGATAATGCTCACTATTGCAATTTCAATTGCCAGCTGTGAGCGATCTTTCAGCAAGTTAACATTGATCTTATCATATTTGAGAGCTTCAATGGGCCAAGAAAGACTTTCTGCTTTAGCCTTGCTCAGCATTGAACGTGAGGAAACTGAAATAACAAATTTTGATGACATTATTGATAAGTTTGCATCAGCAAAAGTAAGAAAAATACATGTTTAGTGTGAAGTTCCAAAGTATTCATTAAAAGAGCCAAAAATAATAGGTGCAAACAAGGCATTTCTTTTAAAGTACCATATAATTGGAATGATTTTTGTCAGTATCTAATATTCTAATTGCTAATTCTGCTATCGGTAATTCAGTAAAATTCAAGAAAACATCAAAGTGTATTCTCATGAAAAGTTATGCCTCTCCTTGTACATATATTAATTGTTTCTGTTGTAATTCAACAAATAATTAACCATACTTTGGTTCTATAAAATTAAATTGTATTAATAAAAATTTAATATCAACCTTAATAGTAAATATACGCGGTCATGTATATGGATAGAAAAACATTAAAGTATAAACTGTAAAAATAATTTTTATGAATTGTATTTTCATTTCATTTCAATTTATTTTTACATATTTTTGTACAGTTTTATATGTATATAACTGTTTTTCATTTTCATTTGTCATAAAATAAACTTCTTAAAAGTATATTTTGTTAGCGGTATTATTACGAGTAACCAGTTTGAGTACCATTATAAGAATTCAGCCAGAATTTTAAAGAACACTGGTTTTAAGGGCGCCATTTATTGATTTGCCCTGGACGCGATCAACCCTAGTTACACCTCTGATGTAATCGCAAGTTTCTTTAAAAATATCATCTTATTTGTTAAACTTTAATATAAAAAAATGTCTAATCTAATATTTTTTTTACCGATAAGATAGTATAATCGCCCCAAATAAAGAAATTTCATACAAGAATAGGTTGAAAATTATTGTTCTCCATAAAGAAGGCAACACTCAAAGACAAATAGCTGCTAAAGCTGGAGTATCATTATCCACTGTTTCCAAAACACTTTCTCACCACTCACAAACTGGGGATGTGAAGAACAAAACAGGTTGAGGATGGAAGCGAAAAACATCTAAAAAGGATGGTGAGTATATGATAATGATGAGCAAGTGTAATACAAAGAAGACTTGTGGGTGGGGAAGGGAAATGAGGGAGTGTGGAGGTTGGTTGTGTAATGTCTATTTTTGGTTCAAATTCACTAGTATATAAAAAGTTGTATTGTGGTAGCTGTTCATATAGACTTGTATAAGACTAGTAAACTACATGGAGTTCAATGCTCACGATCATATTAATTGTTTATCTTTATGAACACAGAAATTACATTACACTGGGGAACAAAAATTTTTTTTTCTTGGTGCCTGAGAGTTTAGACCTTATTCTGGATATTTTCATGCCACTGATTCAGAAAATATCATCCATTTTGTTCTAGCAGCTCTAGTTTTTTAGATATTGCATACGTCATTACCTACTTTATTACCCTTCTGGAACGGTATTATGAGTTGCTCGTAAATCTAAATGCATGTGTATAATTAAATTGTAGCTATGATTTTGCTGATGTTGCTGTTTTGCATGTGTATTGTACATGTACTAACGTGAATTCTTTCCTGTTACAGGTGTTGACATGGCTTCATCACGAAGAAAGTGTTTAAATCATCCAGATGTTTTTTGTTTTATCTGCGGAGAGTACACGTTCATTGAACAGAGAAAAACTATTACTGATTTTGTGAAAAAAGCTTATTTTGCCTATTTCAAAGTACAACTAGGGGACCAAGATAAGCCATGGGCTCCTCATGTTGTGTGTAAAACGTGTACGGAGCATCTGCGGCAATGGACCAACGGAAAGAGGAGGTGCCTGAAATTTGGTATACCAATGGTATGGAGAGAACAGAGAAACCACAGTGATGACTTACTTTTGTTTGGTGAATATAAAGGGCATCAATGGACGTAACCGGAGTAAATGGACGTATCCTGACATAGACTCAGCTAGACGGCCTGTTTCACATTCAGATGAGATAACTGTCCCATCATTCAGCCATCTCCCAGAGCTCCCTCAAGAAGATGATGAATCTGCTACTGACAAAGAAAGCATATGTGGGCAAAATGACAGTGATTTCGAAGGACCGTCATCAGTTGCAGAAGGTTTTAGTCAACACGAATTAAACGACCTCATAAGGGACTTAAGTCTTTCGAAGAAATCGTCTGAATTGTTAGCTTCCAGGCTGGGAGAAAAAAATTTACTGCTGCCGGGAACCAAAATCACGTTATATCGCGACAGAGAAAAGGATTTACTGCCCTTCTTCTCAAAAGAGAACGATTTAGTTTTCTGCAACAATGTGCGCGGATTGCTGATGAAAATGGGCATATCGGAATACACACCAAGTGAATGGCGGTTATTCATAGATAGCTCCAAACGGAGCCTAAAATGTGTTCTTCTACACAACGGCAACAGATACAGATCAATCCCAATTGGTCACTCAGTCGGTATGAGAGAAGAGCACGGGACAGTCGCCCTAGTCCTAGAAAAGATATCATACCGAGACCACCAGTGGGTGATCTGTGTGGATCTGAAGATGGTGAATTTTCTCCTGGGCCAGCAGAGCGGGTACACCAAGTACCCGTGCTTTATATGTCTCTGGGACAGTAGAGCTAAAGATGAACACTGGGTGAGAAGACAGTGGCCTCTGAGAGAAAACATGGTGGTTGGAGAAAAAAATATCATCAAAGAAGCTTTGGTTGACAGAGAAAGGATCATATTGCCACCACTGCACATCAAACTAGGTTTGATGAAACAATTTATAAAGGCTTTGAACAGAGATGGGACGTGTTTTGGCTACATATGTAGAAAATTTCCTGCGCTGAGCATGGAAAAGCTGAAGGCAGGTATTTTCGATGGACCGCAAATCCGGGAACTCATGAAAGACCCGCGTTTCCAAGATTCAATGGACAACATTGAGGCACGTGCGTGGTCATCGTTTAGTATGGTTGTGAAGAATTTCCTTGGGAACTATAAGGCCGATAACTACGGTGAACTAGTGGAGAATATGCTCTCTTCTTTTTGTAAACTTGGCTGTAAAATGAGCATCAAACTGCATTACCTCCACAGTCATTTGGATCGTTTCCCAGATAACCTCGGTGATCTAAGCGAGGAACAGGGTGAACGATTTCACCAAGAACTAAGGACCATGGAAGAACGGTACCGCGGACGATGGGATACTCACATGATGGCAGATTACTGCTGGAGCATCCAACGCGAATGTCCTGGCACATCTCATCGCAAGAAATCTCAGAAACGCGGTTTGTGTGAAATGTCTCAATGAAAGAACTTTTTTTGCCGTTCGTGTCTCAAGCTTGTTTGAATTTAAGAAATATTTTTCGTACCTTATGCTTGTTTGATGTTAATACACTATTTTTGCTGACATTCATCATATTTTTGTATTCAATTGACAACAACAGTGATTGCCAGTCAGCAATTATATAATATTATATACATTATATAGAAATATATATAGATATATATCATATCTTGATAAGCAGAGCTGATGGAGAAAAACTAATGTCATTTTTAGAATCAGCGACCTCAATATACCCAGAAACAGGTCTAACATCTAAGTCACCAAAAGTTGTGTTCCCCAGTGTTATAATTACCTGTATGTCAATGACTGTACATTCAATTGTCCTTTAGATATATATGTCTCTGTTATAGGTTGTTGGACTCGGTTGTCCCTCGTCCACCCCACCTTCCCCCAGTTGGGGTACATTAACTAACACTGCGGCGTTGCCACATGTACAGAGTCGACTGTGAGGCGAGGAACATTACATATGCGGGCAACTGTACAGCTGCTCGCATATGTAATGTTCAACGAAGTGCAGAACGGTCCTTTCAACAACACAGTCGCCATCCGAGAGACACTACATATGGGCGTGTCAATGGACACCGTAAGGAGACGGTTGCATGAAGCAGGATATCACCACCGTACTCCTGCCAAAAAAGAGAGGATCGAGGAACGACAGCGTCAGGCCAGGCTCTCGTTTGCTCGCCAGCATATAAATGATAATATCGCATACTGGAGCAGAGTTATCTTCTCTGACGAGAAGACGTTTGCGTCTACAACTCACGGCCGTCTTCGGTGTTGGCGACAGGACAACACGAGATATGCCCGCTAAAATATTTATGAAGTGGGCACGTGACGACGAATGTGTGGGGATGAATGCACCTGCAAGGACTAGGAGAGCTAATTGAGATCCACGGGAGGTTTACGGCATCAATATATAGAGATCATGGAGGAGGTGATGCTGCCGTCTGTACGCGTGTATGCTTTGCCCTCTCCTGAGCAGATTATCTTTATGCAGGTATGTTATATGTGTGTATTATCAGTGATGGGCAGTATCTAGATACATGTATCGCCGATACGTATCGATCGATACTTTTGTATCGGTATCGGTATCGCTTTAGCTACTTGACAAAAGTATCGATTTATCGGTATCGCTAAGGTCAATTTTCTTAAATGTATCGAAAAAAATCGATACTTCGATACATCGATACATTAATAAGAATTTTTAAATATTTAAATACATGTTATAATATGACATTACTGAGTTATATTTATGAATGTACATAAATAATAATATTATTAAATATTTATTTAATGACAGTACTACTCTACTGGTCACGTCACACAGTACGGCGCAACGTTTAAACACGTTTGTACTTGTGTTATTGAGATTAATTAACCATAATATAGAAACGCTCATAATATAGAAACGCTCATAATATAGAAACGCTCATTGGTGTTGCAACACTATTGGCCACGCCCACTCGGTGTTGAGTTTAAACAGGTTCATACTTGTAACGCAGCGATTCCTCTTGGTCCCCCGAGACATTTCTTATCAATCAGTCACTCATTAAGTAGACGTCACGCCGAGTAGTTGTGCGATAATGAGTGAAGATATTAATAGTAATAATAACGTACAAATTACTAGTATAAACAATAATATCTAATACCTACGTATTAAATGAATAATTATAAAAATGTACCGGCGATACATGTATCGGCGATGCATGTATCGGTATCGGTAAAGACATCTAGAAAGTATCGGCGTATCGGTATCGCCTAAGACGTTCATGTATCGATGTATCGGTATCGCTTTAGCGATTTTCATGTATCGATGCCCATCACTGTGTATTATAGAATATTATACTATTACTAGAGTAAGATTTATGTATTACACGCATTTGTATGTCCGGTTTCCACATTTACATGGGATGAATAATGGTCATAAAATTGTTCCTTAACTCTTTCAGTACTATGACAACTCTTCAGGATTCTATTCTGGATAACTGCAAATTGTATTATTTGTATAACGGCGCACAATTACATTTAGCTGAGAGAAACCCCTAATACATAGGGGGTTAAAAACTATTTCGAATAGTGGGTTACTGATGAAGTGTATGGATGAGATATAATTCTACTTTTAATATTTAAAATCCATTTGCAAGACAACACTCCCATCCACACTGCCAGGATTGTTAGAAGGTGGTTCGAGGAGCAGCGAAATCTAGAACTACTGGACTGGCTCAGTAAGGGGTGTGACCTCAACCCCATTGAGAACATGTGGGGGAATGTGGTGAACTCGTGGGAGCCTGGGCAGGAGCGGACCAGCTGCCAGCTGCTGGATCACACTATGGCTGAGTGGGAGGTGTTCCGAAGGAACGCACACATCATACATAACCATGTTCAGTGGCGGTTCCTCATATGGAATATGGGCAGCCGCACAGGGCGGCATTTGTGGAGGGGCGGCATGAGCGCCTGCAAAAAAAATAAAAATAAAAATAAGAATAAATAAATAAAGAAATAAAAATAAAAAATAAAATAAAATATTTATGTGATAGAGCATTTGTACAATTTAGAAATTTGATTCTCTAGTTTATTTATGGCAGTTGTGCAATTTAATTTGTATTTTTCCTGTTCATAGTATCATAATTACATTCTCTTAAGTGAGTTATTCTATTTACGTGATGAAGGATTTGTAAAATTCAGAAATTTGAGTCTTTGTTTTGGTTCTGAAGTTCCAACAATTAGTCCAATAAAAAGTTATTTTGTGAAAGAGTTATGTCTGTCCTTTATTTTGGGGGGATTCGAATGTGTGTGTGTTGGCGAACAGGGGGGGGGGCGCTGAAGGTGAGGTTCGCCCAGGGCGTCATGTAAGCTAGGACCGCCACTGACCATGTTGCATCTATGCCACAGAGATTACAAGGTGTAATAGACAATAATAGGGGATGGACCAAATACTAACTATGAACCGGGTATAGCTGTGCCATTTACGTTAATCTATGGCAAATTGTGAGCATTTTGTATGATAAACTATTTAGTAAAACATTCTCAACCATTGCATATTTGTTGTAATAAAGAATTGGAGTTTTATTGAATGTATATATATCCCTTGTTAAGATCTAATAATATCTCCACATTGATAATGCAACAGGAAATCTGGAAAACTAATGTGTTTATCTGTCCATCATAATTAAATCATTATCTCTCCACACTGATAATACAAATACAATCTGGAAAACACTATTAATATAATAGACATCAGCCACAAACTGGTGGTGATATCCTGTTTCATGCAACAGTCACCTTACGGTTTCCACTGACAGGCCCATATGTAGTCTCTCCTGGACGGTGACAGCAAGTATCAACACCACGGTTTGGCCCATCAACGTCATTTCACAAACATTAGTATAATATTGTATGAATTTATAAATATATAAAAATGTGTTTATGCTAGTATAACCGTGGATTATTCTTATGTGATTTTGATAATCAGTTACTGTTATTCAGATCGAAACTTAAAAAGTTCTTTGTGTAACAATCGATAAGCCATTTCCCACGAACTCTCTGCCCCTCTACCTCACTCTTTCTCACACTGTCTCAATCTTTTTCTCGCTCAATGTCAATACACATATATATAATTGTGTAGATTCGTAAGTTAGTAAAGGTTTAAAGCTGCACACGGACTCTACAAACAACTTTATTAGTATTGTTACATAATGATTTAATATAACTTACGTGAGACTGGTGGGTGGGGAAGGGGAATGAGGGAGTGTGGAGCAGGCCTGTAGCTTGGGGGCCGCCAGGGGAGCCTCCCTATCTAATGAGCCTCCTCTGGAAATTTGAGCCTCCCCTAAGCCCTAAATATAGATTAACTAAAATAAAGTACCAAGTAGTTTTAGAATTATAATTCAGTTTTGTAATTGTCTAATTGACCTGGTCCAATAAATGCGTATATATAAAGTTTTAACTTTAACATGTGTTTTATTTTTACAAAGAATTCCCTATATTATCGGTACTATGGAGCCTCCCCTGGAGATTACCATTAGCTACGGCCTTGGTGTGGAGGATGGTTGTGTCATGTCTATTTTTGGTTCAAATTCACTAGTATATAAAAAGTTGTATTGTGGTATCTGTTCATATAAGTAGACTTGCAGTAATCATAATGGAACTTTATTACTGTATAAGACAAGTAAACGTGGAGTTCAACGCTATTCACGATCATATTAATCGTTTATCTTTATGAACACAGACATTACATTATAATTAGGGGCCATTCAAAAATTACGTGACGCTATTTTTGCTAAAACTTGATACCCCAGATTCCCCAGGAACGTTCTGTAACGCTAGACCAGGCACCCCCTAAGATGTTATGTAACACTTCCCCCACCACACCCTCTACACGTTGCAGAACGTTACAGGGCGGGGGTCAGGTTTTAGCAAAAATAGCATTACGTAATTTTTGAACGGCGCCTAACCTGTATGTCAATGTTATATGTTTTTGGACTCGGTTGTCCCCTCTCCACCCCTTCCCCCAGTTGGAGTACCTTGACTATCATTGCGGCGTTGCCATATGTACGGAATCGCCTGAGAGGCGAGGAACATTACATAAGCATATATTTCTGTCATTTTGCCTTTTCTTTTCATTCTCCGACGAGGTGTACTGTTGAAGACACGAAAGACCTTGGAATCATTTTTCCTTTTCCTTGTGGGTTTGCTTCGTTCATTATTTCACGTGTTTAATTGTGAAATTCATCCCATATATATATATATATATATATATATATATATATATATATATATATATATATACCGAGTATCCCAAAAGTCAGTTTACCGAAGAAAATGTTCTCCTAAGGTGAGTTTACTACAAAGAAAAAACTTGTTTCATAAATATTTTTACAAAACATAAGAAAACAAAGAAAATAAATTTCTGAAACATATTTACAAAACATGAGAATAGTTGTGGTTACAATAACTGTTCAAAATGTCGTCCATGTTGTTCGATGCACATCTTGTATCTGTCAACGGTTGACCGGTAAATTGCTTTACATAGTTCCTTATCATTGCTTAAGAGCTGGAATTCTTCACAAATGTAGTCTTTAAAGTCCTGAAGACATGCTGGCTTTTAGCTGTAAAAACAATTGTCATAATGTTTAGAATAATCATCAGGAGAAAACATTTTCCTCGGTAAACTGACTTTTGGGACACCTTGTATGTATATATATATATATATATATATATATATATATATATATATATGATATACACAGACCGTGCATGGAACAAGTAACTCTTCTAGGAAAATTAAATCCACTATAGTCCGAATAAGTAATGGTAAATGACAAATACTATAATTTTTTCTTTTTTATGATGCTAGCCCGACGTGGGCAACGGGTCACTCGCAAAGAGGTCCCATAAATATAGCTTCCCTCACCAGCTATCTGCAAAGCAGATAGGATCCAGCTTTGGACTATAGTGGATTTAATTTTCCTAGAAGAGTTCCTTGTTCCATGCACGGTCTGTGTGTATCATAAAAAACCTCAGGGAACCATTCTGAGTTCATTCCCATATATATAGTGACGCTCATAAGTATTGGTGTAGAGAACTATTTCGGTTATATTCAGTTATATTTCAGTTATATCCATATACTGTATAGGAGTTATAAAAAGTTTACTGTTCGTTTCGGAAAATTTAACAATTAAAAAAATTAGTCCAACTCCAACATATAATGTGAAACATCAAAGAATTTGAGGAAAATAAAAATGTTAAAATGCAAACGTTTTTCGTACATTTATTTACAAAATTATTTAATACTTTGTGTGTCCACATTACGCTTGAAGAATTTAAAATTTTTATCATTATTTGGCTGTTTGTTGAGTAGAGACTGTTGACAAATCTAAATTATAAGATTTTCTCTGTGAATCTTCATGGAAGACGGATGACTGTACAAGTCATTAATAAGCAATGAGTCATCGTGGTCTACAGATCTTAAGATTTGCATGCTATTGCTGCATGCGAGTCTGGAAAGAGTTATAGGATGATAGGAGAACTTCGAATTCCATTTACGACCGTTGCTGCAATTATGAAGAAACGGAAAGGCTTTGGAACAATCAAAACTCTACCAAGGTGTGGACGACCTTGCAAGATTTTGGAACGTACAGCTAGACGGATTGAAAGGATGGTTGCTGCGAATCCACAAGTGACTGCAGGTGATATTTGCCAAATAAGTTATTAAGACTATCTAAGATCGATGTCCATCCCTTTACCGTACGTGGCATACTGAGAAAGAATGGTCTGCATGGAAGAGTTGCACGAAGAAACTGCTACGCAAAGAGCAAAAACAAACTCGTTTAAAGTATGCCAAGGCTCATCAAAATGATGGATTTGCATTCTAGAAGATAGTTCTCTGAACAGACAAGACCAAAATTGAATTGTCCTAGAAGAAAGAGCAACAGTATATTTGGCGAAAATCAAATACTGCATTCAAGGAAAAAATAAACCCTTCCTACGGTGATAAATAGTGGTAGTAGTCAGAGTTGAGCACGTTACTTTCTATAAGTAACGGCGTTACTGCTACCGTTACATTGATAAAAAAGTAACGTCGTCACCGCTTCAGTTACTTCTATGAAAAAGTAACGCATTACTGTTACCGCTACCGTTACTTTTAAGAAAAGACTAAAGAGTAAAAAAGCCTTAATACCAAATTATACTCTATATGACAAAAAAATCAAAAGAAACTCAGAAAAAAAATGGCCTGTCCAAAAAAAAATAATCTTGCAGATTTTTTAGGAGTTTGTTGTTCGATTTCAGGAACACTAGTTTTTCAAAATTGGCATCTGATAGTGCCACGTACAGAAGCAAAATATTAACATATTACAGTACAACGTAGATGGCCTCACAAACAAAATCATGCAGCTTAGGGAATTCGCACACAAACAAAACATTAACATAGCACTTAGACAAGAAACAAAACTAAAACGCACACACAAAACACCCACCATCCCTGACTTCACGGCGATCCAATATCGTACTGGGGGTCGACTCATTACTTACATACGTAAAAGCATTAGCTACAGTGATGCCACCCAAAACATTACAAACAATCCAATCAGATAACACGATAGAAATACAGGCAGTTAACAATAAAACACGCGCAAAACACAACACCACACGCATCAACATTTACATCCCACCAGATAGTTCAGCTCAGGTGCCAGCCAATTACAATCCACAGTTACACAATCTGGCCTCTCTCAATGTTGTCATATTAGGGTGGCCAGACGTCCGGCTTTAGGCCGGACAGTCCGCCTTTTGAGCACTCTGTTCTCCATCCGGAGCCACCTTGCGCCGGACGTTAATTTGTCCTCCTTTTTGGGGTCTGGCTAAAAAGAATTATATAAATTACCTCAGGTACACTTAAAATAGCGGGTACTGAAGGCCGTAATAACCGTTAACGTATTTTTATTATATGTAGTTGGCAACACTGCTGATAAGCCGCATTTGTTTTCAATTTCATGACTAAGAGTCGGAGTCAGTCTGCCCAAGGAGTAAAAATGAATATTCATTTCTTTCAGTTATATATATATATATTATATATATATATATATATATATATATATATATAAACAAAATTTAAAAAGACTAAAAGAAGGTTAAATTCAAAGTTATTAAAATTTACATATAAAATTACAAGAAATTTAAAAAGCTATTTTTAAATTACATATAGTAAATTTGAAATTAATACAATGGAATAACACTACTAACCCTTCATTGCTGGTTCCGAGGCACAAGTAATTTTAAAACAAAACACATGGAACATACTATGGGTTGGGTGGTTGGAGAGTTATAAATTGGGAAGGGGGAATTATAAAAAATTTAAAGGGACAGCTGAGGAATCAACATTTAGAGAAGGGGTCAATGTTTTTATATAAAGAGATTCCAAAATTCTAAGTGAGTTCGAACAAGAGTTATACCCGAGAATTTTAAAATTATCTAAAGTGACATCAGTTTTACATTTACTACTATGTTCCCGGATACTAGAGGCTTCTTTTTATTTAAAATTTTACCTGTTCGGCAACTTATTCCCATATGCGAATAAAATCTAGCCCTGAGAGAGCGCACGGTGCTGCCAATGTAAGTACCAAGGAGACACCTTGGGCAAGTAAATAAATATACAACACCGCTACGCAACGAATCAGGAGTTCGATCCTTCGCTGAGAAAAAGCTACCTAAAGACGTTTTATTAATAAATATAATGTGAAAATCAGTATGATAAAATTTTTTTTTAACAACTTCGTAAATTTAAGTTTAAATTCTTTATTCATGGGACCCATTTCAGGCACCAAGAAATATTTTACATCTTTAGGCACTGAAATACAGGGAAGTTGAGGGCTATAAACATTATTTAAGAAAGATCTTATTAGTTTATCTACATATTGAACAGGAAAACTATTATTGGTAAAATATAATCTTAAATTATTAAATTCATCGTTAAGTAAGGTAAAACTAGAAGTCAAATTATATCCTCTGAACAAGAGTGTTTTAATGCACGACATCTTATAGTTAAAATCAGTAAAACTAAAAAAATTCATGCCCAAACCGGTAAAAGTGGGTTTCCTGTAAACTGATGTAGTAATAGAATCCCCTTTTTTCGAAATTAAAAGATCTAAAAAGGGAAGGGAGCCATTTTCCTCAGTTTCCATTGTATAAGTTATATTGGGGTGCAGAGAATTTAAGAAATTAAAAAATTGTTGCGCTTGTACAGCATTATCAAAGACAGCTATCGAGTCATCAACGAAGCGTTGGTAAAAAATTGGTTTACAATGGGTGGGAGATTGTCTAAAAATTATACTTTCTAAATGAGTCATAAAAAAATCAGCTGATAAAGGTCCGACGGGTGATCCCATCCCAACACCATCAATTTGTTGGTAAACCTTATTATTGAAAGTAAAATAACATTGCTTAAAAACCAGTTCTAAAAGTTCCTTAAAATAAGACCATGAAAAACCATGAAAACTATCAACAGAGCTAAAAACCCTATCTAAAATAATGGCAATAGTTTCTGATACAGGTACGTTCGTGAAAAGCGACTTTACATCAAAACTGACAAAAAACTTTTTTGAAACGAAATTCTCACTAAGAAGATCTTTTTGAAATTCATAAGAGTTATTTATGGTATACGCAATGAAGGCCTGAAGATGAGCATATTGCTCGAAACGTTGGATTAAAGAAGACTTTTCATGGCATTTACATTCCTCCTTGTCATTGGATTTCTCTTGAATATTAAATTGAAGCTTTTTAGAAGCAACCCGCATGAATATATATACTCAAGGTATGGACAAGATGGACTTAGGGTTTATCGCCATGTTTGGAAGACTTCACGAAAGCTTCTCAAGTCTAAACTCGACTGTTATTTTCTTGAAATGTGTCGTACATGTAGGGTTTTCCCGAAATTCGTTTATTTCAAACTTTATCGAGAAAATCTGTATGACTCTGAATTTTATCAATCTTCTCTGGAATATTTGTTAAATAATGAAATTAATTATAAAATCAAAATTTCAGACTCGCATAATAAGTCGCTTGAGCATCATATAATTACTCTTAAAAATACCCTTTCGTTGTTGGATTATTTATTAATAATTTCTCTTGTACAACGTGATCTTGAAAAGTTTCATTCTACCATTTCTGAAACTCATGAACGTAAGTTAAAGGCCTGGGCCTGAATTCACCTAATTTTTTCAATTCTGATAAAGTAATTTCGAATTTTTCTAGTTACACCCTCTCCCCTCGGGAAAAGTTTTTACTCTCACTTGGCTTGCAATTTAAGCTTCCGTTATTTCAAATATATAAGCCTTCGTTTTTTCTTTACTTTGAAAAAAATTTTAATGGCTTGAAAAATGTTCCCTATGTTGGTGATTTTAATAATTTTAAGTGTCAGTTTGCTAATTTAACTCATGAATTTTTTCATAAACTTAGAAACCTTAAATTTAAATCTTTTATATTTAAGAAGAGTGACTTGCAGGTTATTAAGAATTTGGCAAAGAACCAGGAGATTGTCGTGACTAGACCGGACAAGGGTAACGGAGTTGTTATTTTGAATAAATCTGATTACATAAATAAAACTAATGAAATCTTAAGTGATGATAGCAAATTCAAACAAATTCTTGAACCCGTCAATAAAGTCATTTTAAAGTTGGAAGACAAAGTTAATAGATTTTTGTCACTATTAAAGTCTTTAAAGATAATAAAAAACGACACTTACTCTCAGTTGTTCGTATCTGGTTCTGATCTTGCTCAATTATACTGTTTGCCTAAAATCCATAAAGTTGGAACACCTCTCCGTCCTATTTTAGCTTCGTATAACTTACCTACCTTTCAATTGGCAAAATTTGTTGTTGGTCTTTTGTCACCTTTTGCGAAAAATGCGTATACCATAAATAACTCTTATGAATTTCAAAAAGATCTTCTTAGTGAGAATTTCGGTTCAAAAAAGTTTTTTGTCAGTTTTGATGTAAAGTCGCTTTTCACGAACGTACCTGTATCAGAAACTATTGCCATTATTTTAGATAGGGTTTTTATCTCTGTTGATAGTTTTCATGGTTTTTCATGGTCTTATTTTAAGGAACTTTTAGAACTGGTTTTTAAGCAATGTTATTTTACTTTCAATAATAAGGTTTACCAACAAATTGATGGTGTTGGGATAGGATCACCCGTCGGACCTTTATCAGCTGATTTTTTATGACTCATTTAGAAAGTATAATTTTTAGACAATCTCCCACCCATTGTAAACCAATTTTTTACCGACGCTTCGTTGATGACTCGATAGCTCTTTGATAATGCTGTACAAGCGCAACAATTTTTTAATTTCTTAAATTCTCTGCACCCCAATATAACTTATACAATGGAAACTGAGGAAAATGGCTCCCTTCCCTTTTTAGATCTTTTAATTTCGAAAAAAGGGGATTCTATTACTACATCAGTTTACAGGAAACCCACTTTTACCGGTTTGGGCATGAATTTTTTTAGTTTTACTGATTTTAACTATAAGATGTCGTGCATTAAAACACTCTTGTTCAGAGGATATAATTTGACTTCTAGTTTTACCTTACTTAACGATGAATTTAATAATTTAAGATTATTTTACCAATAATAGTTTTCCTGTTCAATATGTAGATAAACTAATAAGATCTTTCTTAAATAATGTTTATAGCCCTCAACTTCCCTGTATTTCAGTGCCTAAAGATGTAAAATATTTCTTGGTACCTGAATTGGGGCCCATGAATAAAGAATTTAAACTTAAATTTACGAAGTTGTTAAAAAAAATTTTTATCATACTGATTTTCACATTATATTTATTAATAAAACGTCTTTAGGTAGCTTTTTCTCAGCGAAGAATCGAACTCCTGATTCGTTGCGTAGCGGTGTTGTATATTTATTTACTTGCCCAAGGTGTCTCCTTGGTACTTACATTGGCAGCACCGTGCGCTCTCTCAGGGCTAGATTTTATTCGCATATGGGAATAAGTTGCCGAACAGGTAAAATTTTAAATAAAAAAGAAGCCTCTAGTATCCGGGAACATAGTATTAAATGTAAAACTAATGTCACTTTAGATAATTTTAAAATTCTCGGGTATAACTCTTGTTCGAACTCACTTAGAATTTTGGAATCTCTTTATATAAAAACATTGACCCCTTCTCTAAATGTTGATTCCTCAGCTGTCCCTTTAAATTTTTTATAATTCCCCCTTCCCAATTTATAACTCTCCAACCACCCAACCCATAGTATGTTCCATGTGTTTTGTTTTAAAATTACTTGTGCCTCGGAACCAGCAATGAAGGGTTAGTAGTGTTATTCCATTGTATTAATTTCAAATTTACTATATGTAATTTAAAAATAGCTTTTTAAATTTCTTGTAATTTTATATGTAAATTTTAATAACTTTGAATTTAACCTTCTTTTAGTCTTTTTAAATTTTGTTTTTAAGAATTGGTTTTATAGAAACTGTTTTGTCTTGTATTAATTATATATATATATATTATATTAACGTACGGCCACATACGCAGTGTCCTCCTCTTTGGAAATTTGGAAATGGCCACCCTATGTCATATTAGGAGGAGACTTCAACGCTAAAGACACTAGTTGGTACCTGCACAACCAAAGCAACACCAGAGGCGCCAACATAGCCACACAACTAAACAGCCTCTTCATTCTTAACAATACAGAAGAACATACACACATACCACATCAAGCAGGATACTCAAACTCCTCCCCAGACAACGTTCTGTTCCTCTCACTAGCAACACATACACACTGGAGAACAGAAAAACAACTGTCATCAGACCACCTGCCCATCATCATTACAACACGTTCTACACTCTGCCCCAACAGCCTTAGGCACACTTACAAAAATTACAAGAAGCTGATTGGGAACAGTTCAAAATACTGACTGAGGAACAATTCACCACACTAAACAGCACACCCATCATAAACATCAATACAACACAAGACATTTAATCAGATCATCAGTAATGCAAATAAATACATACCTAAGGGCAACATTAGGAAATCAATCTAGGTATTTTCGCCGCAGGACTTTTCGCGGTAGGAATTTTCGCCGGAAGGAATTTTCGCCGCAAGGAATTTTCGCCGCAAAATATATAATTTGTATAGATATATAAATATAAGCCTACCAAATTTTCTGAACTCTCTAATACGTCGGGTTTGGATGACTTGGAAATTTTCATTTATTCATTCTCTTAAATAAGTGATTTCATGTACTTCAAAGGTTTTGAACCCTTAGGTTTTTAAAAACCATTTTTGATGGTTTAAAGTGATACTGCACATGCAATAACAGATACTGTCAGTTTTATAAAATCGTATTGGAAGTGTGAAATAAAAAACTGCAAGGCAAGAGTGCATACAATTTTAGAAAGTGACGCTAAAATAGTAATTTGCAAAACATTTGGTGAGCATAGTCATTCTGCAAACCCATCAAAGCCTAAAGTGTACGCCACAATAGCAAGTATGAAAACGACTGCTACTAACTCCCAATTATCTGCAAGATCACTAATTGCCGATGCTTCTGCAAGCCTAGATGATGCAGGTTATCTAATGCCATCAATTGCAACTTCATCAAGAAATATTAGAAAATGGAGGCAAAAGAATATGGATATGTTGCAAAAGTACATAATAGAACGTAAACTACGCTAGGATCTTTAGGAGACATTTTTTAAATAAATCTATCAAATAAAACGTTAAAACTAACGAAAATATTACGACTTAACCTAACCAAAATTCCTTGCGGCGAAAATTCCTTGCGGCGAAAAGTCCTGCGGAGAAAGTTCCGAACGCGTTAGGAAATACAATCCAAATTACACTAGAGAAATAGCCCACCTCATAAGACAACGTAACAACCTCAAACATAAAACACAAACACCACACACAGAAGCCATAAAACAGCAGATACAACAGCTCAACACAGAAATAAACAACAAACTTAAAGAAAAACAAACAGAAACACTTAGGGAATTCATAACAACACTAAACCACTCCACAGATACTATATCCAGGCTATACAAGACTATAAACAGCATTACCCACTTTAACAGCGGCATTCACACCTCACACGCGGCTATCTGTCGCAGCCAAAATAATATCCCAACATATACACAACAAGTTAACATTCTAGTTAATCACTACGCAAAGATAAGTCACTTAAACAGAGACAACAACCAGAAACACGCAGACAGACAAACAGCCAGACACAAGAAAACCTACAGACTCGACACGACCATTACACCCTTCAATACAGACCAGACCACCAGGATCATCAAAAACATTATGAATTCGAAGGCTACTGGACCAGACAACATATCTAACATACACCTTAAACACTTGGGCCCACAGGGAATACTAGCTCTCACAAACATCAGCACATATTCATACCAACACTGTATTATTCCCGACATATGGAAACAAAGTAAAATTAATACACTACTCAAACCAAACAAAAATCCAACAGAACCAGCTTCCTATAGACCCATTACTTTACTATGCACACCTTCCAAAGTAACAGAACGACTAACCTTACAAATCACCAACCCACACATACCACTATCGCCTACTCAACATGGATTCAAACCTCAACTACGACATTACTCACTAACCTCACGCAGCACATCATGGATGGCATCAACTCTAGACGACCAGCTCAACGTACACTATTAGCAACAATATACATTAGTAAAGCATTTGATGCTATCCCACGCTTCCCTCTCATAAACAAAATACTCAACACAAACATGCACAATAACACCAAAAGGTGGCTGAGCAACTATCTTTCAGGAAGATACTCACATGTCACATTTAATGGTAAGTCATCCAAAAACAACCTTTTTCCGAACGGGGTTCCTCAAGGATCTGTTCTCTCACCAACACTGTTCAACTTATACATGCATGACATTCCAACACCCATAGATAACAAGCTTACCTTATCATCATATGCAGATGACATCACTCTAAATGTTAATTAATTATGAAATTTGTTTACGAGAATAATAAAAGCAATTCAGTGGCGGCTCGTGACTTTCAGTTATGGGGGTGCTGCCTCAGAAATTGCGAACAATTGTGTCGATTATATATTATATATATATATATATATATATATATATATATATATATATATATATATGAGAGAGAGAGAAAGTCGAATAGATAAATAGAAAACTACTCACTGCTCAGTCATAAAAATAAGTAAAATAGTATCATAAAATCAATTATAGGGTACTTACGCTTAACGGGTAATTTCGAATTTGCCAAAAATTTTATTTATAAACAAATTCCATTCTTTTGTTTTTATTCTGAGCGAAAAAATATTCTAAGAAATGAAAGCTATATATTGTAAATAATTCAATTATTATATAATTAACTTCAATCTCACGACCAAAAATAAATGATAACGAATCATTGATAAATGCAATTCGGAAATTAAATTGCGAATTAGCAAACGATACAGCAACACAACTACCACGTCAAACAAACAAATCGGCACTGCTCTGTCCACTCCACAGTGCTTTGGATCCTCTTAAACCCGCGATTCTGACTCGCTCTTCGTACGTCCGCCACCGAGGTTTCAAGCGTTTCGAACAAAATCTGGAACTGTTAAGTACGCAGTTCCACGGGAAGGCTGAAGCTACTTTCGTGATTCATTCTTTCGGCATTGAAATAGTTTAAAAAAATGGATATAATCTGATTTAAAAACTCAAAGTTCATTGAAAAAAAACAATCAGAGAGGCTATTTTAAATATTTAAATATAAAGATCATAAGATCATGGGGGTGCTGCAGTTCCACAGTGCCTACCTGCGAGCCGCTCCTGATTAAAGCATTAACTTAGCTCACAAAACCTAGTTACACGTGTATAGTTAATCAATCAATTTTTAACAACAGTTAATGACGTTATCCATTTTCTTTCCTTTAAATACTGAAGAAAACGAAATTATATGGCAAACACTTCTTACGAATATTACTTCTAGATTTGTTCAAAAAGTCTTTTGCTTAAAATAAATTCCTCCTCAAACTCATAATAACTAAATAATAATTATTATTATTATTAGATAATAAATACAAGGTAATTAATAATAAAGTTCAACTCGCAAAATTTTCCAGTTTGTTCTTTAAAGATAAGCATTTATAGTGGAGTCAATAAAATACAAAATCGTTCACTCTTTTTAAAAGCGCCTGCCACAGAGGGTGTTTGACACATTATTTCATATAAGAATGGGTACCAAGAAAAATCTTAAGGTTAAGGTGGTGGAACCTTTGAAATAAGAAAAATTAAAAAGGTCGTCTCGGAATATGTTTTTCCAGAAATTGGGTACATTTTATAAAATCTTCAAAACGCATTCAATTAATATAGAAATTTTTTCTCCATAACAAACAGCATTAAAAATAATGTCATTTTATTATTATCAACAGACAGAGATGGGCACCGTTACTCAAAATTGGCGAGCGTTACCGTTACTCGTTACTCTCTTAAAATGACCCCGGCGATACCGATACATCGTTACTTTGAAAATTCTTAAGACGATACCGATACTCGTTACAGTAACGTCGTTACTTTCGTTACTCGTTACATTGGTAAATTCATATATCATAATTGTATATCGTAATTAGAATATTAAAGCAAGTATAAAAAGTATGTAAAAACAAACGCAGCTGTTTTTAGATAAATGGAGGTTTATTTCTGACAGACAATGATAACAGGACATTTTTGACAAAAAATATTATTTGAATAACAGAAAATTAAACATAGAAGTAAACAGAAACATTTCAATAGCAGCTGATGTAAAATAATAAAAAACATTTCCAAAAATATATTCTAGCTGAGAGGTATAAAATTAAATTTTAAATGTAGCTAGGAGCTTAGGGTTTCCTTGTAGCATTACTAATTTTTCGAACGTGTTGTCAGAAAGATTTCCTCTCTTAGGGGCATGAATATGTCCTGCATAGCTGAAGTGACGCTCAACAGGAGCCGAGGAAGGAAGTGGAGTATTGTACTTGAGGAAGAGCTTTTTAATTGAAGGATAGCCATCAAGTGACTGCAGCTGCAGTGCAGTGCTGTCATCATTGAAGTATTTCAACACTTCCATCTCTGATGCTGTGGTGTCTTCTTTCTTGACGTTAGCAGGAGCATGACCATATTCAAAGAATTCGTCGCTACTGCTATAAGCACCATCATCTGTCTTAGCTGGCTCCTCAAGTGATCTGTCACTGTCACTTTCATTTTTAATTGCTGATATCAGCATGTTTTGCACCATTTTTCTACATGCCTCATTGTTTGTTCGCTCGCTTATAGTGAGCCACTTGCACTTGAAGTGTGGATTTGTTAATGCAGCAATAATTGCAACATTGGCATCTCTGTCAAGTTCCAGGAATTTCTTGAATTGATTTCTGAATCCACTACTTAATGCTTCTACTAATGGGTGGCTGTATCTCAATGATGATAGAGCAATTCTTTCAAGTTTTTTCTCAACAGCAAAGAGAGTAGGGATAAGACAACCGTAGTAGCAGTTCTGATCTCCTTGAAGGCGATCCAGTGCCACAGCCAAGGGTTTTACCACAGTAGTGTATTCTTCTAGGTACTCAATCTCCAACTGCTTGAATGCGGGCAGCTTTAAAGCACACATGAGTTCATTCAATTTAGCTTTATTACTCAGAAGCAGTACAAGACTGTCATGCAGGCTATTCCACCGCGTAGGACACGGGAGTTTCAAATGACAGTTTAATACACTGGATATTACTTCGGATGTTTTTGGTTTACCCGAACAATTCCATAGGGCGGAACATTTGCCCCTAGCCGAGTGGTGGATCTTTGAGACTTGACCTGTTAAGGATTTTTTCAAATCTGTTGTACAAACAAGGCTAATGGTATGCGATGCACACCTTTTGTGGCTTGGAAGAAGAATGGTATCATCTGTAGAATCGGTTTCTCTTATTTTTATTGATTCTGCAGGTTCATCTTCTCTTGTTTCATCTTGGCATTCATCTTGGTCTTCATCATCACACGCTTCTCTAGGAATTTTAAGGTCGATCCCATACTCCTTGAATGCTTTTACAAAATTTGCACCATTATCGGTGACCGTGGCTATAATTTTGCTCTCAGGGATAAAAAATTCTCTTCTAATATCGTCGAGCATGTCTGCTATTCGGTCAAATGTATGGCTCCCTGTGAATCGTTTACACGCGAGAGTAGCACTGCATCTTTCCAAGGTCCGCTGATCTAGCTGTAAAAAAATATTAAAGCATAAGACTTATGAATTTCAAATTTTATGCAGTGTAAATAAATCATTTACATATTATGCGATATTTTTTTCTACTTAAATATACAGTATTTGTAATATTAATAATAATTTCCAAAAGACAAAATATTTGTAATATGAATAATATTCTAAGAATGACACCCAGTGTGCAGTTACGCCCATGAAACTTCTATGTTTTGTGGACCATATGTCAGCTGTGGCACAGATATACCGCTGCTCAGAAAGTGTTGCAGAGATCTTCTCACGAACAGAGGATGTCATGTCATTTATCTGCGACCAAGTGAGCGTCTTGATAAAATTTCAAGTCCTGGAGCAATATCTGTAATAAAAATTATCGACTACACTGGTATGCATATGAAATTTTTTTGTCTGCTGTGAGGGTTTTTTCAACTCATATTATATAATTCGACCATGCTGAATTCGAAAATGACATTGGTTTTCCTCAATCAGGTCAGGTTTTTTCTCTATTAGCCATTTATTATAAGTCCAATTTTATCCCCAAATTTATTGATTTTTTTAGCTTAAACACTGTAGATACGAGTAATATTATAAGAACAGTCGTGAAAAATGAAAACATTGTGTGAATAAATACTTTTATTCATACAATGAATATGGAAAAAAGTTTATTGAGGAAGGAATGAAGTTTTTTTGGCTTTCCGTCTGTGTTTTTTCTTCGGGCACGTCTCGCTTCAAACACCAGCAATAGTCCGCCAGCATATTGATATCCCAATTTCCCTGGTACCTCTCTTCCATTTTTGATATCTTGGTGAAATCGTTCACCCTGTTCCTCACTATAATCCCCGCAATTTTCAGGAAAATAGTCGAAGTGGGACCACAAAAAGTGCATTTTTATGGACATGCGCGACCCATGAGCTTTGAAAGCTTCCATCAAGTTTTCGACAACGGACTCATATTCTGGACTTCTACGCTTGCCAAGAAAATCAGTGACAACTGATTTGAATGCCTGCCAGGCATTCTTCTCAGTTGGAGTCATTGCGTTTTCGAACTGAGTATCCTTGATCAAAGTTCGAATTTGAGGACCATCAAAAACCCCAGCATTTAGTTTAGCATCAGATATATGAGGAAATTTACTCTCGAGATATCGGAATGCTGAACCCTCCTTATTCATTGATTTGATGAAATTTTTCATCAAGCCCAGCTTAATATGAAGTGGTGGGAGCAAAATTTTTGTTGGTGGTACAAGGGGCACTGAAACGACATTATGCGACCCAGGTTCAAAATTCTCTCTGGATGCCCATTCACGCTGTGCATAGTGCTTCTCATCCGCTCGGCTATCCCATTTGCAGAGGAAACATGGGTATTTCGTGTATCCCCCTTGCATTCCAATACAAATGCACAATCTGAAAAAAAATGAAAATATTTAAAGAATTTAGAGAATTTGTTCTATCAGATAAAAAAATCTATGCATTGGACTGTATCACTTCTGTGGGAAGTTAAGTGTTCTTATACGCTCTCAAATAACCTTTGGAAAAACAACATAGTCAGTAGCAATATTTTACTTATGATATTAGTATTACCTTCAAATCTCCACAGATCCTCCAGTTATGTTGGTCGTATACGAGAGCATCCAGTAAAATTTTCATGTTACGTAGCTCTCAGTAAGTTGTACGGAATGTGCTACAGGGACTGATGCAACCCTATTCCCAATGTTGAGAAGTACTGCTTTCAAACTTCGTTTAGACGAGTCTATAAATAGCCTCCATTCTGATGCGTTATATGGCAGGCCCAAGATTCGATTAGCCCCTCAACATTGCAGCAGTACACTAAGGAAGAGGTATTTTCGTGCACTGCAAAAAACTTGCGGAATTCTTCCTCTCGTTTCCTATACCAGGAGAATGTTGTTCCCGGAGCCAGCAAGTTGTCCTCTCGAAGTCGTGAGCCCAAGATCTCGGCAGCTAATTTGGAAAGTCCTAAATCCCTGGTAAGATCATTATGTTTGGCCTGGTTGAGAGGCCTCGGCTCATTTGAAGCGGTATTTTGAGGTATATACGACTGGGACTGGTCATTGGCATTGGTCATTGCTTCATCATCAGAATCATCGAAGTCCAGGGTTTGAGGTGGGTCGGGTATTGGAATTCCAGGACCATGGGGTACAGGTCTCATAGCAGAAGGAATGTCAGGGTATACAACAATGTGTTTATTCTTCTTGTTAACTCCTGAAAATAGAAACACAGAAACATGGATATAAAACTTGCATATGAAATAGAAGAAGCATTCAGACAGTGGCGGCTCGTGAGGGAAGGCTGCGGTCTGTAAGATATGAAATAGGTCGATGGAGTCTGTATATTTTCTTCTTTTTCATTCATATTGTCCCTTCGGGACAATATGAATGAAAAAGAAAGAAAATATACAATCATTGTATATGTAAATGTAACTTGTATAACAATATGTATGTGTAAATGTATTTTCTATAACAATATGTATATGTAAATGTATGATTACCATTATGGTGAATATTATGCTATATATGGTGAATATTACATTATGGTAAATATTATGTCAAGTTTCATACGAGGATTTCAAAATATTTAAGAAAAATAAATTTATAAGCCCACCTTGGAGGTTTGTCATGCAGAAATAGCAATCTTTCACGTGATCCTTTCCTTCTCTCCAAATCATGGGAATTCCAAAAGGCAAAGATTTCGCTCTGCCTTTGCTCCATCTTCTCAAATTTTCAATGCACGTCTTGCAGCACATATGAGGGGCGAAATTTTTGTCCTGGTCCCCTAGCTTAATTCCAAAGCATGCTCTATACATTGTCTTCACAAATTTAGTGATTTGGGACTGGTTATTTGGCATGGTAACCGTCCCACATATGTAGCAGAATCTATTGGGATCATTTTTACACGCTCTATTCATTATGAAATATTTTATCTATATGCCTGAAAAGTAAAAAAAGATATTATACAAGTGAAACAAGTGATGATAGATGTTACTGTTCCAATTCCGCTTTGACAAAATCACGAAAAATTCTATTTTACTTATGAGGCCATAGCCGGATAACCTGAGCTGATTGAGAAAAACGGATTGCAGATTCGAAATCAGCAGGAAAACCACTATAAGAATCACTTACAAAACCCTTGACAGCAAAATCGATGCATACCAGTGCTATGAGTCCAAATGAAGAAATCATAAAATATTAGCTGGTAGCTACAATGGAATGACTACACCACCAAAAACAATACAT